>JAKWBI020000198.1:0-77170 GCA_022664585.2 Zalerion maritima | reverse complement strand
CCCCCCCCCCCCCCCCCCCCCCCCCCCCCCCCCCCCCCCCCCCCCCCCCCCCCCCCCCCCCCCCCCCCCCCCACGCCTGTGACTTTGGACCGGGCACAAGCGAGGAGCGTCAACATCTCAGGGCAAAGACACCCGGACAGGTTTCCCGCGTCAATGTCTCAAGTTGGTGCTAACACTTTTTGGCTCCATCGTCTAGGAACCTAATAATAATCAAGACTGAGACGCCTGTCTTCGACGGTCGGCTGTTAGGTACAAGCCTTTTCTCTGCGCTCAACCTCTCAAACCTCCAGTATCATCACACTACTCTCTCTGGGTCAGCATACATACATACATACATTATTCTGTATGCCTGTACGGAGTGTATTTGTACTCTGTATGCATGTATAATGTGGGGGTGGATGGAATGTGGTGTGGTGGGGCTTTTCCCGAGGGAGCTGAACGCTATGTATCCTCACCCTTGCGCTCCTTATCATGATCCTTGCTCTTGGAGGATCACGAGGGGGACAAGTAAATGACCTGATGGAACAATGGCGCGAGGCTGAAAAGCAAATAGAGATGCATTATTCGCCTTTGCGTAATAGCGTGGGACTGTAGGGTGCGTCGTTGTGTGTACTCGGAAAAGAAAATCGCGAGACCTTTGGTACCACATGGCTATGTTGATGCGGGATGAAGGGGCAGATATTCGATTGAGAAAATCAGGAAATTAGAAAAGCCGAGGTTTGTCGCAAGAGTCGTGAGAATGTAATGCGATCGAGGCGCGCGACAAACGACTGGCCGGAAAAATGTCCGTCTTCGCGGCCGGATCTGCAACCCAACAACCAATTGAAGTCCCACCAGGTCTGGTCCATTCTGGGAGCACAAGGAAATCCTGTTTTCTGGTCTGGGGGAACGGGAAAAACTGCCAGTCTGCAAGGAATGGCGAGATTCTGCTGGCAACGCTATCTAGACTTTGCGTGCTTCTCGCAGCAAGATCCATGACTGGCATTCTTCCAGGGAATTTGGCTACCGGCTGGAACTCCCTCTGCACTCGCATGCCGCGAGGAGGGAATGATTTTGACATCGTGCGCTTGCATGCTCCTTGGGCATCCTGGCAGGTATCAGCTGCAGATGGTCCCTGACACGCAAGCCCTTACTTACCACCGTCTGAAAGGGATCCGCATTGGGAGTCTGTCGAGTCCAGAAGTGGAATTGGCAGTACAAGAAGCCCCTGCCCCCGCCCCAATTAATCGACTGGGTCGTTCCCGTCGGGCCACGACGGGGGTCTTCAGGCCGAGGGCTTTTCCCTTTCTATTCCAATAGGCGCCTGGCGCCTGGCGGTTGATGGATGGCCAACCATCCATCTTTGCTCACTGCTGCACTGGTACAGCTTGGAGCGTACCTTGCGTACTTAACCAAAAAAACGGGAAGTTGGGCCGAGGCGAAAAGGAGGAAGGATGGAGGGGAGACTCCGCACTTTCTCCGTACAGATGCTTGATAAACAAGCAATGGATGAATCTATTCGGTACTACTAGTAGTATTACTGTATCAAATGAATACAGGCTAGCGGAGGTTCAAAGGGTCCGATATGGCCATGAGGCTGGCTGCCGGCTGCTTACAGTGAGCTGTAAGTGTCCCATCTCTAAGCAAGCGCGAATCTTACCATGTCGGTAGAAAATCGGTATCCCACTGCCCACACCTTTCCTTGGTCTTGCCTTGCGCGTGGCTGCGGCGTCGGACTCCATGTTAAATTGACTGCGGCGAGGGGCCAATCAGGGGCTGGTATCACTCGCGTTTTGGGTTTTGGGGCGACAACAGGGGTGCACCCGCTTCGGGCAAGGTGCAGCTTCCCCCAAGGGCCAAAGCAAGCCAAGCCGGCCAAGCCAGGGAGCAACAGCGCCCGGAGGGAAGGAACGTGGAACCAGTCGCTTCCTGGGACGTTGCTGGCTGCCGTTGCTGCATCTCGAAAATCTTTTGGGTTCGGTCCTCACAACAACAAAACATTTGCAGCAAAAACAACGCTTCCGGTTCGCTCCTTCAAAAAATTTCCATCCTTTTCTTCCCTGCTTGCAGCAAACCTACAGCTTCTGCACCCCACGATAATTCATTCGTTCACCTGATTTTCCATCTTTTTCGCCTTCCCGGTTTTTATCTTCGTCGTCATTCCTCCTTGATTGTCGTCACCACAACCACACAGCTCCTCTGTAAACGGCAGACCCTTAATTGTATGCATTGAGCACAAACAATCCGGAATTGCTGAAGCTGTCATCCCTCCGCGCTCGAGCTGCATTCCTTGTGTCGTTCCATATCCAATACTCCATATTCCCACACCCTTTCTTCTTAACAGTCAGACATTCGATACACACTTTGTCTGGCTGTTGCACTGTTCGGAAAACCGCCTTGATCTTGCCGCAGCAGAGGCCTTTTTTCGCCTTGCTCGAGTGGAAAACAACGACAAGCCACCTGGACAGCTTGCGTTCAGTTGCCATCCCAGCCAGTCATAGTAGCCCAGCCTACCCAACGCTCCACTGGGCTTTTCTCTATTCCAACCCAACGGTAGCCCAACCGTTAGACTAAGCTCAGATCCGACAGAGCCCTAACTTTGACCTGGCGAGTAAAGCAGGAGGGAAAAAAAAATCTGCAAACTTACAACACAATCACGCACCGCCTTCTGAGGGAAAAAAGGCTCTCAGGAAAGCAACAAGCCCCAGTTACGGATACCCAGCAGCTCTTAACGCCCAACAGACCATTCGGTTTTCAACGTCGGCGCCGCATATTCTGGGGATCGACAGTAATAGAATACAGGGCTCCTTGCGTTTCGTCCCGTCTCTCGCATCGCAATCAGGACATTCTCATCCGGCCGCTGTATCAACCATATCCAGTCAGCTGCTCTTCTATACACACCCATTCCAAACAGTACCTCGTCAATCTTGTGGTCCGTAGCTACTCGTGGGATTGGGTTTTCATAAAAACAGCGCCAGCCAGTCAGAAAACGAAATCCAACCATTCCCGGCCAATAGGAATCAACAAAGTCCAAGACAGACGATCGTGGTCCAATAGCGGCGTTACACAGCCCATCAGATCCACAATCAGTGCCAGTCGTCAAGGAAGTACCTCGCCGCCCACCCGCTATTCCATAGCAAGCCTCTGTTAAGATGGTTTCCTTTTCATGTGAGGTAATACCGCCCCTCCATAAGCTCCATTCCTTCCTGTCCAGTCCCCCTCCATATAGCCATAAACCACCCGTAATTTACACCTGACATCGTGCGCACCATCCCATCCCACCACACCCACACTCGTCAAGCCCCAGACACTTGTATCCCTGTCGCTCACTCACACAGTCTTAATCCACACCCCCCCCCTTGTTTCCCCCCCTTGTTTTCCCTGCTGCCCTCCCCCTCCATATCTCTGCCGCTTTTACTCTCGTTCGTCTATTTCTTCCACGACACCATCCCAAACACGAAACCACACACCCTGTTACAAAGCCCCATTCTCTCCCACTTTCACACTTCCCTTTTTCTCTCCCGTTGGATTTTCTCTTTCAACATACCACATGCATACACACACCAACGACACTCGCTCTCTCTTCGACATTTGATCTCGAACCATCGTTTAACAAGTCATCGCAACAGGCCTGCGGTGATGTTTTAACAAAGAAGAAACTCGACCCGCACAGAAACCGCTGCCACGGCGCCACATTTACCTGCATCGATTGCATGGTACACTTCCAGGGAGTCGAATATAGATCCCACACGGTACGTCGCACTCACCTCGGTATAGGCTCCCAGGACCTCGTTCTCCATTGCTGACCTGACCTAGAGCTGCATGACCGAAGCCCAAAAGTACCAGGGCTCCCTTTACAAAAACAAGAATAACAAGAATAACAACCACAACAACAATCCCCAGCAGCAAAACAGACACAAGAAGGTCAAACTCGAAGACCCAGTCACCCCTATTGCCTTCACGAAACCCCACGACAACAAGATGTCCCATCGAGCTTACGTCGAGGAGCTCCCAGATGAGCCCTTCGATGTACATCAGTTCCTCCAGCCGGGGGTGGAAGATGATGAGGGTGTGCCTCCTGCTGCACCTAGCCCGCCGTCTGCTCGGCCTCTTAAGGAGAACACCATCAATGTTTTCGACTTCATGGTTGGAACAGTTACACCAAATCTCTCTAACGCCAACATTCCCGGAGGAAGCTCTCCCACACCACCACCTGAGGAAACCAACGAGCTTGTCCGTTATGACTTTGAGGCGAATGGGTTCGTAGACCCTGAAGGTGCTCGTGATGAAAACGGCAATGTTCCTTTCGTCGAGTATGGATCGGGCGAGATCCCTACCACCAAATTGAAAACCCCGGCCCCCGGCGCACACCGTAAACCGAAGGATAAGAAGAGGAAACACCTGCATATTGACACCAATTCACCTCTGCATGAACCGCACCGAGATGAGGAGATGGTCGATGCCCCTCCCGTCCTCCACTCTGGATTGACTGGTGGCCTCAACCGCCTCACCGTCTTTCCCCCATCGCCTGATTTTTCTGGTGGGGACGGCAACGAACCCTCGACATCTAGTCCAATAAAGAAGAAGAAGGCTCAAAAGGCTGCGAAGCAGCACGCTAAGTCATCAAAACATGCCAAGGCAAGGCCCGAGAGTGGGGGGATCTTCAGCCGTCTCAAGTCGTACTCTAACACTACCACGGCCAAGACCAAGAAACGCAAGACGGTCTCATCACCCCCCAAACCCAAGAAGTCTTCATCCAATCGCCAACGACGTCACACACATAGCCACGATAAGCCAACAAAAGCAATCGAATACAAGTCTGACCGCAAAGGTGAGAAGCAGGGCTCGAATGCCATGATTGTCTACCACGAACCTGTCGATCTTTTCATGTCCCTCGTCCACAAGGGACCCGAGAGTGAACGTGGATGCAGCCTTAACAAGGCTCTCAAGCGCTTCCATCGTGAGAGGCAAGAATCATCCGACTGTCGTGGCAAGGTTGTGGAAGAAAAGGACTTGTTCAAGTCCCTTCGAATGAAGAGGAATGATCGTGGAGAGATTGTCCTCTTTAGTATTCCCGACGAGTTCAAAGACCTTCTTTGAACAGGAAGAAGAAAAAAACATACAAAAAACATACAAAAATTGTAACTCGGTACATGGAGGAGTTCATCATTTGTTTGATTTTGGGCATTCGGCGTTCCAATCGAGCCTGGACAGGCCGGTCAATTAGGACATGAGCGGATTAATTCATGATACCAATGGGCGATTGATGATGGCTGGAGCAAACGCATCACGGAGTCATATTACGGTCAACTAGGCACAAACCTGGACATGTTAAGAGTATTTGCGGTTGTCATGTTTCGTTTATGGTTTGAAGGTTCATAAAACATACCCTGCGCGACGTAGCGCTTAGGTGTACTCATAGTTTTCTTCCCTTCTAACCATCATGGGCTTGAAGATCCTTCAGCCTAGTCTTTTTTCTTTTTGCGCGACGGAAATCCTCCCGACTGCTCTCAGCTGGTCTTTGAGCTCTCTCTATCGTGAAGAGCAACGGAGTTTGAGAGTTTGGCTGGACGTGTCGAGCGTAATGAGGTGCGATCAGGGGTTTACTTGGAATTCTAGGTATCTATTTTGTGCTTCCTTCGGCTTGCCTACACTTTTACGCGCAAGCATACTCGGAGGCAAGGGCTCACGGGAAGAAAATTCTCTTCTTGGACTTGTTACTTTTACCATCCTCTTTGTTTTGTGTTCTTTTTTGCGAAACCAGTCTCTTATGTCTTGTCATTTCTAAGACGGGAGCGGCCGGAGTGGTTTGTGACAAAGCACTGAGGAGTGGATGTGTCGCGGTGAATAATCTGGCAACACCGCCTAATAATGAGTCTCGGGAAGGGATTGCATGAAGAGCCTGAGCTATTTCCTCTGTCCTTTACGTCGGCCTGCGTGCCGAATTATACTTCAGAATAGAATAGTGGAGCATAAGAAAAGGAACTATTTTGAACTGTCACAATCTTCATCCGCCATACCCCGGAGTTTGACATAGTCTGGTATTGGATAGCGACCGTAGATATTTGCTTTTGCACATCCTCTACCATGATTCACTTCTGTTTCACCCAACACTAGTGAAGAGCTTGCCAACGCGACCTAAGTGAGTTTTTGCGTGCTCACATGCTCTTAGGCTGTATTTCTAAAATATGCTTGTTTTGTTTGTCGATATTGTTCCACCTTGACGGGTATGTGATGCTCTGGACGTTGGTGTTTTGCCTCGGAAAGCGCCAGCATTGTGTCTCTGAAATGTTTTGGTGGGGAGCTTTCAGTGCTGTGCTCGCTTGTCTTCTGCTTGGATGGTGAGTGAGTTGGCATTAGATCGACTGGAGATAGACGTGATGGCTCGTTTTTTCAAAAGCCTGAGATGGTTTTTGAGTGATTTGGCATGGGTTATGCGTAAAACGTCGATGCTTTGGTTAGCGTAGCTTGCAGATTAGATGGGCACATTCGTCTTGGGGAAGAAACGCCTAGACCGGGAAGAGCGAGGCAATGAATCCCTCCCCTCCCCCCTTTCGTTTTGCATTTTTAGTTATTTATTTTAGGTATTACGTCTAGAGGACTCATCCATCCTCTTGGCTTGATGTTGTAATCCTCCTTGCTACTGGTGCCGTGTTTGATAGCACAATAGCAACCCGGACATCCGGGGGTGGTGGGCTCTCGGGGGAGCTCACTGGACGCTGCGTTTATGCATGGTCGTCCACCTCATCTCCGGATACGGATGCGTGTATGCTTCTTATCCACATACAGTACCTACCGACCTACCCATGTACCTACTTACGCACGCATAGATGCATCGTCAGTCCCGTTAACCGCGGAAAGGAAGAGGCCAAGCAGATATCAGACAAACAGACAGACAGACAGACAAACAAACAAATAGACAAACAAACAAACAAACAAACAAATATAGACACGGTAGTTGTTATCGCCAATCGCAATCGCTGCAAAAGTCAAGAGCAAAGCTTGGTCGCTAGAGATTACAGTACTATCGGCCGGGATGAGTATTGGGGTGATGGACCGCGGCATCTTATCCGAACGCTGTTCCCTCAGGGGGGGAAGGTGAGGGGAGAGATCTTCCTTTCCCCTGTGTATTGTGTATTGCTGCTGCTAAACCCCAAATGGGTGATTGGGGGGGGGCGGCAAATACAATGACGAATGGTATGTAACAAAGGTACACGCTATGTCTTCTTCCGCTAGCGGCTAGCCC
This sequence comes from Zalerion maritima, assembly GCA_022664585.2. Lineage (NCBI taxonomy): Eukaryota > Fungi > Ascomycota > Sordariomycetes > Lulworthiales > Lulworthiaceae > Zalerion > Zalerion maritima. The sequence goes on along the minus strand of JAKWBI020000198.1, from coordinate 69,945 downwards.
TCAGCAAAGTGTGTGCGTGGTTCAATTTCTCTCCCGTACCGCAGACAGTGCATACAGCGCAGCGCAGCAGATAAAGTGCTAGCAGTGACCTACAGCACACATACTGTAAGAGATTATGTACTGCACAACCCTTCAAAAAAAAAAGTTTTTGTAAGGGGGTGTGAGATACAGATATATAGTTGATGATGCAGATAGACACCGACCGGGTGCTTTGAACGACCAAAGGGCAAAGGTCGACAGAAGCATTGATTTTGCCGGGTACAGCATGTGAGCACATGCATGTACTGTACGTGGATGATGCTTTTGTGCTACTCTCCTGTCCGCACTATATCTGCTACCCAGAGGTTTTCGGGCAAGGGAGAGAGAGGGAGACGCGCGAGACCAGGGGGAAAAGAGAGAAGTCGAGAGGAAGACGGGAGGGGGGGGGCACGATGAAAGAGGGGTGTGTCTCCATCTCATCATTCATCTTGGGGGAAGGGGGGGGAGCTCTCAGCTCATCACCATCACCATCCACGTTATCGATGATGATGAAGGTCCGAGGGCGTAGAGGCGTAGTTGTGTGAAATTAATCTACTCGACACATGAACCATCTTGGGGGTACGCCCTCAGGGGTGATCATCATCATCATCATCATCATGGTGTTGGTGCAGTGGTATTTCCCCACACTACTGTACGTACGCAGACAGCCTGAATGATAGAGATGTTGTACTACATGTACTGTATGTATGCACAGCCCGTCTTCCGCTGTGCATGAATGTGTGATGGGCTACTGTATCCATACAGCCAGACCGAAAACATCGTATATACAAATTTGGTGTGGGTGTCCTGGACTGCTTACTGGACTAGAGTAATCCCCGTCGGCTGTTCCTGTGTTCCTGCAGGACAAAGACTCCGGTCTCCCACACGCCTGGGAGTTTGACAACTTGTTCGCGGTGAAAATGGCCGCTCTGCATGACAAGGCCGCGTGGGCGGGGTCGTCCCGCCTTGTACGTACTGTCTCCCCCTACTAGCGTACTCGGTAAAGCGATACGAAGGTAGTCTGCATCATAGTATCAAGAACAAGGCCTGGTTTGGGAAACAAAAGGAAAAAAAAGGAAGAAGAGAAAGAAAGAAGGAAAGGGGATCTATTAATAACTGTATCCCTCGGCGTCTAGTAAACTGATGTTATTCCCAATTGATACTTCAGGGCTTAAAGTACACGCAGAAATTGGCATGCAGTTGGGCAGAATAGCCGCTCTACAGTATATATGTACTGCATGCTGTATGTGCGCGAAAATAACTTGCAGCGAACAGCCTCCACAAGAGAATCCAGCTGGATGGGACGACTACTATTTGTGTCGCCATCCATCAGTACACAGTACATTAATCCCAATCCTGATGGTGGCATGGATCACAGCCATCCCCAGCGAAAATCCGCCCCCCAAAAAAGTCGTTCCCAAAAGAATATCTAGCTTGCCAGTCTGGGAACATCATCGAAGCGGATAAGCTGGTGTACGATACCTCTTGGGGGCGTGCATCAATACTCCAGCCCCAATTGTCAAACAAACCAGTTCCCTAGTCTGACAAGTTTACCCCAGATTTCTGACTAGGCGTGTCCTGGGGATCGTTTGCCACCGCCGCCAACGGCGTTGTGGCTACAGCGTTTCTGTTGGCGGCAGCTGCCTCTTCCATGGACCCAATTCGTTTGTTTGACTACCTAGTCAATTGAGTTCGATCATAGCTTGCGTGGCAAAATCTTGAACTCTCCGAATTGAGATTCGCGAGCATCCAGAAACCTCAATAACTCCGCCTCGGGGTGTGGCGATAGTACCGCCCAAGGCATTTTAACCATTCTCCATCGCGGCCATATGTGGCCTCAGGCTCTAAAAATGCTTCCATACTGAACTACCGATATTATGAATGCCGACCAAACCGGCAGGGTCGACATGCCACCGTATATCACCGCGGCACAATCCCGGTTACACCACTGCGCTGGCCAGTCGGTTATGTCTGGCCCTGGTTACCCCCCTGTGCTCATGGACTTCTATTCCATGCCGCTCTCGAGCAATTCGGGCCACGCTTCAATATGCTTTGCGATGGTATTTTCTTGGTATTGCTTCCAAGGCTGTTTTAAAACCCTCGCAAAGGCAAGACGTGGCTAACAGAAACATCCCTTCTGCATAACGGACACTCAGGCTTCTCCTTCACCCAGTCGCAGATGCACTCCCAGCAAAAGACGTGTCCGCAGGAAGTAGCCGCGGGATCCCTCATCGATTCGAGGCACAAGGTGCACTTCCTCACGCTCGAGCCCTTCATCCACTTCATGGTCTTTGAATCCTCGAGGTCGTATCTTGCGTTACCCGCGGGAAGCGGGGTGTTGATGCTGGTGATGAGCTTGGATGTTTGCGCCGTGGGCAGGAGTAAAGTGTTTGATGCGTAGGCATCGTCAGCCTGGGAGAGGGAGGTCGTCATGAACATTCCTGGGCGCTCCCTATCCGATGACCCCGGTGGTGATGTAGGGGAAGGCGATAGTACGGAGCGCAGGTGTTGGTAACCCTGGACGGTCATTTGAAGTGCTAGGAGGACACCGAGGACCTCATACCCCCCACGCTGCCCGCCTATGGCACCGGATGGGCTGGGTGTTGCTAGCTCGGGCGGTGTGCGAGCAAATATGTAACGGAGAGATGTGAAGCGCTTCGAGAGCTCGTAGTACGATCCGGTGAAATAGAACGTGGCCAAGGAGAGGGCGTGGACATGGGTTGGGTCCGTCAGAGCTCCAAGGTGAGTGAGGATGTAGTTCGCTATTCTTTGCGCGATGGGTGCTTTGGAGTTCCTCGATGACGGTGATTTTTGCCTCTGAGTCTCAGCCCTGGCGAGGTATCGCTCCAAGATTGTTCGAACGAGAGACCGAACTTTGGGCAAGGAACGGGTGAGAAGGTAAGGGACAATGATGCTGCCCAGAATATAGGTAGCTCGCCTGGTTATGGTAGGTGACTTTATTCCAGTTGGTGCCTTTCCCTTGGCCTTGTCTGAGACATCTAAAACTGGGTGGGCTTGTATTATATCGCAGTATTCCTCCCCTAGTGTTTGATGTCCAAGAAGAGTTGTGAGCCCCAGATAGATGAGGGCGGCGAGTGTCTTGCTCTCTGCGGCCCATGCATGGGCAGACCGAGCCCCTAGAATCCGTCGATGCACATCGCTTATTGACTGCGCAAGGAAGCCCTGAAAGTATTGGTCCTTTTGTTGGGCGCGGATGATGTCAGGCGCAGTTGCGTACGGAAATGGTGAGTTTGAGGGATGGGGGAGAGCTGGTCGCGGAGCTACTTTGTACCCATCGAGCGGGTTTACAGCGCGAGAGGGGGCGGCCGCCATGATTATTGATGTCGTGATGGCCAAAACTGGAGCATTGTTGGGGATGGATGGAGGAGTGTTTAGGGGCAGAGAATTTGAAGTTGTCCACAACGGTGCACAAGAGAGGTGGGCGCGATTGACCTCGGCTCGCGCCTGCAGCTGCCATCATGACGGCCCTTGCCGACCGAGACGGACCGCCACGCTCACGTGCATTCGCGACGGTGACAGGGATTCGCTGCAGCGTATATCGATACGGAAGCTGACGTCGTGCTTCCTCCCCTGAAGAATGTCTTAACAATTTAGATTCGAACTAAGGACACGAATGCCAGGCACTCCATCTTGCTTCAAGACTACACAATGTTGCGGCCCTGACCGCTTCGTCCATTCGTTTCACTCAACGTCTTCAACCGTAGACGACCCAAATCCCGCGGAGCTGCCTTGCAACGGCTTCGCTCGTCGTTGTTCCCGACTCCAATGACGGAGCGAATACACCCTCACACCGACGCATACGATGGACGGGGATCCTGCTGTTGAGTCTGCCCTAGACTCGTTTTCCTTAACCTTTCCGCTTCCCTATCGGGTCGCATTCATTATTATCCTCGGTACGTCTACTATCAGCAGTCCGAGACCGCAACAAACGTACGAGAAACATGCTGGCGGTTGAGCGCGAAACAAAGTCTAACGAACTTCTGCTCAGCGATATGGGCATGGGGAGTGAACCTACAGTGCCTTACTATCTGCAAAGTTGACGTGCCGTCCTTAATACGATACCCCCAACGAAGGTCTCCAACCGAGGTCGCCCACCACCTATCAACCTACCGCCTCGCGACCGTGCTCAGCGGAACTTTCGCCGTCAGCATCTGCATATTCTGGCTCTTCAGCCACCACGACCCAGAGCTCGTCGTTTACTATGACTGGATGCCCATGCTGTACCTTCTGTTCCTCGTTGCCTCATTTTTTACCCCGTTGAAGAACCTGTCGCATTCCGGACGTACGCGATTCCTGCACACCCTGCGCCGAGTGTCGCTTGGAGGGATAGCCGAGAGCAAGGATGGAAAGTTTGGCGACATCATACTCGCTGATGTACTTACGAGCTACGCCAAGATCCTAGCGGACCTGTTCATAACACTCTGCATGTTCTTCTTTGACGGGGCCGAGGGCAGTGCGACCGCCCGTCCGGACAGGGGGTGTGGTGGACAGGTCCTTGTGCCACTCGTCATGGCGGTTCCATCAGCTATTCGTCTGCGACAATGTCTAATTGAGTATGGGCGGGCTCAGAGGAGTAGAAGTGTTAGGGACGGATGGGGAGGTCAGCATCTTGCAAACGCCGCGAAATATGCCAGTGCGTTTCCTGTCATCATACTGAGCGCCCTCCAGCGCAGCAGTGACGGGATTGTAGGTGGGGAAGGAGTAGCTCTGTACAGGGCCTGGGTCGTGGCCGTCCTGGTGAACAGTCTTTACAGTTTCTACTGGGATGTAGCTAAGGATTGGGATCTCACCCTCTTGTCGTCGACGCTGGAAAGGGAGAACCCGTCACATCCGTATGGCTTGAGACAGATCATGGTGTTCAGGCCGGCTATGATCTACTACATTGCCATTGGTATGGACCTGGCACTGAGGTGTACATGGTCACTCAAGCTGAGCCCGCACTTGGACAGAATGGCCGACTGGGAGGGAGGAATCTTCACATTGCAGTTCCTGGAGGTCTTCAGGCGGTGGGTGTGGATCTTCTTCAGGGTGGAAGCAGAGTGGATCCGAGGTCAAAGTTCGGGGCTTGCGGACGATGATATTCTGCTTGGAGACTTCTCAGGTGCGGACAACGATGACGAGGAGTTTTAGGTTTACTTTGAGCTCTAACACCCTGGGGACCCAGCAGGTACTGTTTGAACATCACGGGGGTCACGCTGCTCATGTCCCAAGGATGACGCAGAACCGATACTTGGAAGTCTATGGAAAGGCATGCGCCCATGGCACAGCGGCATACTCCGGCTTCAGCAATGTAGCAAGCATGGAAGAGTGATATTGAGGTATACATGTAATGGCGTTTTTGTTGGTCGATATCGTGATTTCTTGTTCTTATTGGAATAGACTCGCGAAACTAGATATTTTTATTTGTTCTTCTCATCCAGAGTTCTTCAGGCGTAGAGTTTCCTCTTCGGACCATGGGTGTGTAGCCTGGAATATGGATATTCCCTGCATCATCAGCTTCCAGCGCAAGAACATGGACATGAACGAGAGCGTGATAGGGCAAGTCACAGGGCGCATGTGGATGTCACCGACTTGATATGTGGGCCTGGGCAAGTATGAAAGGCTGGTATGGAGCGGAGTTTGTCCTTTTGTGCATACTTTGTACTTGCTATGCTGTCCGATGTCCGCGGGTTGAGAACGGAATCATGGGATGAGGCTTGTGTGGCTGACGACATGGACCCCGAGATATCGAGATCACCGAGAAATGACATATCGCACATCCTTCATCAACAAGTTCATGATGGGGTGACCGGTCGATACAGACAAGACTAGCTTTGATGCTGCATAATGAAGTTTATCAATGTATTGTGAGTCCTGTTACTTCAAAGTGGGAAAGCTGGTGATATCGAAAAGATAGGCATCCGTATTATTTCCAACACATTATTCAATATTGCGTCTGCCATCCGAGCCTCTGGGATGGAAATTAGGAGTTTCTTTCCCAAACGATTGGTCGATGCCCGAGAGCTGAAGGTGGGAGAAAATTAACCGAGAGCCAGGGTGGTGAGGAGTAAAAAGATGTTTCCTAGGGCTGATACGACAAAACACCTGGAAATCTTTTGTGATCTGCCGGCGAGATGCCCAGGTCCAGGCCGGGAATCACTAAATTGAGATTCCACAAAATAGCAAAACATGGGACGCCATCGCATCGCACTGCTTGTACTCTGATGGTTGTGACGGCCTCTGGGGTGTAGCGGATGGATCTGTGAATTTGCTTATTTTCCAACAAATTGCTCCTGCTCGCTCCAGCTCCGCGGCTCCGCATTCCCTCCCCACTCCGCTCTACTAGATCTACTCGAGTTTTCTCGTCCGAGTGGGTGTGGTTGGGATCTGGGTACCAAGGGGAAGCGACAAGCCAGGGCATGGAGGGTTGCATTGCAGGAATGGCGAATATGCTTCTTTCTTTTTTTGATTTCACTCCTGTATTTTCCCACAAAAGTCAATCTCGTTGGGGTCGATATTACAAGCAAGCAAGCATAGGCTCTATATCGCAGAAAAGATAATACGAAGACGGGATGAAACGAGATGATATGCAGAAGGTTTTCATGTGCATCGAGAATTTGAGGTGAGGACAGACGTGCGTACCCGTGCATAGCGTTGAAGTTGCGAGCTGACGGGCATTAATGCACTCAGCGACTGTGAGGGGAAAAAAAATGGTGTGTTCAATTGAGCCTCTTCTCCGTACTCACTTATGTTGCTTTTTGTGTTCTCTAAATCTTTAGGGTCGAGGGCCCATGACAAGATCTCACCTCAATTACTGGGATGTAGGCGAACAGACTTGTCTGCACTAGAGCTTGTCAATTAAGCTTTGTGTTTTGTTTGTTTTGTTTCTCATCCATCAGATGACGACGATGGAAACTCCAGAAGATTCCCAGAGCACAAACGACATGACAGGCCTGAGCTCTGGGCTGGCTAGTTTCATCACGGAACTAGCTGGCAAAAAGGGCTAACGGCAAGAAAGGGTTGGTCATGATCGGGACGTCCGGAGATTTCGAGATGGCATGGATCGTGACTATTCCCGCATAGCTATAGCAACGATGCCGAACGGCCACGGGACCTATGACAAAAAGAACCTTTTCAAAAGAGCAACAGCAAGAGAAGAAAACCGGAGGATGCAATGTCATCGCTTCGAGCTTGCAAATTTGGCGCCGTGGACGATAAGATCTCGGGGTTTGGTGCCATCGGGCTGCGACTCTCCTTACCTAGCCCACCACTGGCGAGGATGGCGGAAAGAAGCTTTGATGGTGATGACAACAAAATCTGACGCCTGGAGGATGGAGAAAGATCTACTGATTTCTCTCGAGATCAAAGTTGGGGCATTTATGACTTCATGGTGAACTGTGGTAGAGGAGGTGGACACGAAAGCCGTCGCATCCCATGAACGACGAACGGGTGGTTCTTTCTAAACCATGTCTCAACTCTCAAACATGACACGGTTGAATGGCAGTGATATGGTTTTATTTGCAGCGCGTTCTCGAGAAGTTTAAACTGCTCATTGTCGGAGTGGTACACCCACCATAGATGGATCTGTGAGATAGTTCGCTGCTGGCCATCTCCTTCTCTGGACTCGTATGCATGATGCAGAGCATACCTAAAATGTATTGATTGTATTCATTTCAACGGGGCAAGAGGACTGAGCAACACGTTGTTAACACTGAGCGTTGGCATTGCGCCAGAGAATGGGTGAGCAGCGTGGAGTTTTTCGGACGCTTGCCGTATGCATTCATACGCGGCAATCTCGACGCGGATATCGGAATTGATACTTCGCACTTCGGCCCTACAGCGGTGCATCAAACTCGACCTTTGCCACTGTCACCCGCCATCTGTATGTCAGAGCCACAAGTAGTGGTTGGGCGGTGCTTGTATCTCCAAGGAATACTCCTGGAGAATAGTCTACATACACAGCAATGCCTCCAAGTTTCCGGAATCTTTGCAAAAATGTGACAGGTTCACAAAGGTAGATCGTTGATCCATATCACATTTTTGTTTGCTCTTTTGTTAGCCCAAAATTCAGCCTCTAATATCGAGCCGGCTATCTCTTCTTCACCAAGAGGAAGGAACTATTGCCAGGGGCTGACGATAGCATGAAAACCCTTGCCCAAGAAATACAGGGCAACTAGGTAGTGCCTGCCTGTTTGCCTGGAAATAGCTGCCAAAGTAGGGATGAACAACGAGAAAGAAAGGGAAGGAGAGACGGGAGGAGAGAAAAAGAAATCACTTTGAGCTAGGAATCAAGTTGTAAGCGACCAACGGTGGCGTCCATTTAATCAAATCGGCACTTACAGCAGCCCTGCAGGAGATCCCTTCCAGCCAATGTAGCCGTATCCGATTGCAGCTTTGAGAAACACGGCTAGCCGGGGTAGGGGCGGGACGCCATCCGTCCGCTCGGACTTTGTTTCCTGGCGCCTGTAATCTGGGAAGCCACAGATTTGGGCGGCATCATCATTGGTACGGACATTATTCACGGCCTGAAGACTTTGTACCTGTCGCTTTGTACACCCAATTCCACTTACCGACCGCTATGCCACAGTCCCACCAGCACAAGACACGGCTTCTTTTTGCGTTTGCTGCCCTCATTTCCCTCTTCTTCAGCCTCAAATGCCCTGCACCTCTTCCTCAGAATTACTACGTAAACACGGACCGGACCCGGATTGATATTTTGGTGATAGGTGGATCTCTGCTTGTTTGATGACCAAACCTGATGATGCGGGTGAAAAGTCAAGCCTCTATGCCACATTCCTGGTTGCTCAGATGGTGGGTGCGGTTATTCCCCGAATTGGCGAAACTCACGAGACGCAGAAAAGAGGCAGCTCACCACCTGGTGGGAGACTGAACAGAAATTGATGGACAAAGATCATCAATGCCGCAGAACGGGATATATCAAAACACCAACACACGTGTCTCGAATGGAAACAACACCTCCAGTTGGCTTGTCTCACCTCCTCAGTAGGGCCAAGACGAACTCTGTCCAAGCTGCCGTATGATTGCAACGGCAACGGTCGTGTGTGCTAGCGAACAGTCCATAGACTCCGACACATGTCAATGCATCTATCGCAAGGTTAGATTGGCGTTTACATCCCCAAGAAGCATCTATGAAAGTTTTACAACCCGACACAGTCCTCACCAATAACTACTTGAGGGCTCCTCAGCTGTCACATTGGGCCGCATTACACAATATTGTGTATCATTGGCGGATGGCGGAACTGACGTTGGTGGAAGCTGAAGCCAGCGCAGCAAGTCTCGGCCGGCAAGATGCCAAAGACCATGGAAGGACACCAGCAAATCTTTAACGAAAGGGAAAAAAGATACATATGGTTTGGATTTGCATCCTGGCCGCACCCCCCAAATCCTCAGGGATATTCGCTCCACATCTTGGGCCAGCTGGGCTTGCGGTACTTTCCCTGTCCCTCCTTTCGCGGCTGGAACTCTGATTTCACGATCTGCTTGATCACATATCCCTGTTCCCTTGTGTGGACAAGGGCATTTTTCTCCTTGGCCCGCTGTAGCTGGTCTGTTCTTTGTGCCCTCGCTGCTCCCTTCTCCTATTCTTCTCCCCTCAGTCTTGCTTCATCCCTCTGGACGGGGCTCCCTGTCCAACAAAGAACAACTCTATTAGGATTCTCCCATTGTCACCAATCATCCATCATCCCCAGAAGCATACATTGTCTACTCCCACCCTCGGGCTTGATTTTACCTTCATGTGTGCAGAGCCTTCTTTCAGCATCCGATTCGACCCCACCCTGGCATCTCATCTACGGCTCCTCCTCTTCCGATGCGGCTTGGTAGATTGAGCCAGCTTCGATTTCACACATATTATCCTCGGCTGCCTGTTCCCTCTCTTTGCTCTTTGGAAACTTTCCTTCCTATTTTCCCACATTGTGTCGTCTCTCGTACATCATCACCATCCATCGAACTGTTGTCCTATATTATCTGTTACATGTCACCACTTCTAACCATATTAAAATCCTCACCTCGACGACATTGTCGACCTACATTAAAAATACAACCAAGGGATTCAGTCAGATCCTAATCCGTCCCTATTACCCAACACCAACACCGACATCTTTTTTCGGATTCCTGACACCTGGTTCAACGTACGTGTACAACCTCAGCAGAGACGTCCACCATGGTTAGTAGTGAGCCGGTGACACCAGACACGGAGCTGGTGCTGGATGCATTTCCACTCCCTCCAGAACACAACTCGAGCTGTATAAACACGCCCATCGCCGCCGGTCCTCCTCCGCTTCCTCCGAAAGCAATCGAACTGTACCAAGACAAAGCACTCCCACCTCTACCACCTAAATTCACGAAACCGATCTGGGGCAAGAGGTCCACCTCTCTAACCCCTACGCCCGTATTGTTAAAATCAGCATCCAGGCCGACAACTCCGGTGCAGCGCGGCTCTCTTTCAGCCCCGTCACTTCCTTCCCAGCGACCTCGCACCGCTTCCGATGATACTAGGATATCGGCAATCGAAAACGAAATCGTGACGATGTCATGGATCAAGCCGACGAAGTCTGTGGGAGAGAGCACCACTTCGTCCGATGTCCCACCGTCCCTCACAGATGCATCGCGGGAGACATCCCTGGACAGCAGACCAGAGAACTTCCAGCAAGCCCTTCCCACGATTGACGAACCCCTGTCGCCTAAAACGAAAGTCAGGCACATCCCGGAGCCTATTCGAACTGGTATCCCGTCTATGGCGCCTTCTAGGATCTCACCCCAAGCCCAGAGATCTTCCAAAAAGATTCAGGCCCTAACCGGATCAGATTCCGTATTCATCAACTCGCCAGGCCTCCTTTCTCCAACCGGCCACAATCTAGCATCTAAAGTCAGGAGGTTCGGTATTGATTTGGATGATTCGGGTAAGATATCGCCTGGTTCGAGTCGCCACGGATCCTTCTCCGTTCCCGGATCGGTGTCCGAGCCAGATGACGATGAAAGCTATATCCGAGAAGCGCTTGACACCCGCCCAAATCACGAAGCCTGGATGGGACCGTCTCCAACCCTACCGCCTCTTGAAGTTGATGGATCTTTGGGGTTTGTAACTGAGAGATTCCAAATTCAAGAGGTGCGACGACCGACTGCGTTGAAGTTTACTGAGGGTCAATCTGTTCGCGATCTCTATCATGTCAGCGCTCTGGAAATATCGGAGGAGGAACCCAAGGAAGATGGCACCAAAGCCACCGCCCTAGAAGTAGGAAAGCCAAAGAAGAAAGCGGCTCCTAAGTCTCCCGCCCAATACTCATTCTTCCCCCGGAAGGAATCCTTCTCTGCTCGGAGACGAAATAGTGCCGCTCAGGGGAACAAAAAACTGCCACCCAACCCTCTTACGCCAAAGCCAAAATTCGCCACAGGAAAACATCCCTTGAGGACTCCGTTCCCCACCGGAAATCTCCCATTGAGAGCTGGACCTACCACCACCGGGCTGACCTCCGGTGACTTCAGTACGGCAGAACTCAGCACTGGCGGCTTCACAACTCCCGGGCTTCCAATGGGAGCTACTAACCATCCTACACTACTTATCGGAGACGATTTCTCTGACATTCACCCGGTCGATGAAGTTTATCGCTCCCAGCCCACCTCTGCTTTCGATCTGGATGAAGATCATAAACCCCGCTCATTCCTTTCGGAGAAAAGGATATTCGCTCTCAGCCATGTTTTCAAGAGGCACCCGGGTAGTACTAGCAAGGAGGAAAAAAGAAGAAGCAAGGATTCATTTGCTAGCGTTGGAAGCCATGGATTTTTCAAACATTCCCCGAAGAGTACGAACACGACACCACCGAAGGCGTTCATCACCACAACAATCGGAACACGCGACAGAGCGTCTAGTTTTACGAGCAACGAATCGGCTGGTTGGTTCTCGAGCCACTTTGGAGCAGGAGCGGGGAGCACCACCAATACAACGCCGACATCGGCATCGGCCGCCAAATTTTCGAACCCGTTCTCCCGCTCATCCACCCCCGTCCCGGGCGAAAGGTGCGATGATACCGAGGCGGATGATGACACCACCCCCAACGAGAAGAGACGGATGAGCATCCACGCGCCTCCCCTTCACCTCCAACGATCTTCGGGCGCCAGGATCAGCGATCACTCGGGCTCCACAAGCCCCAACCCCGGCTCTACCGGTGTATGGAAGAGCTCGAGCCGCAGGGATCGCAGCGCCGAGAGGAGACGCAACAGCATGAAAAACAAAATCAGGATTATTCCTGAAGGCGAAGTTGTCGAGACGGGAGTTCCCAACTCGATGAAGTCAAGCCCCACTAGCGAGAAGAAGTCCAGCAACAGAATCAGTGCCCATGCCTGGTTTTGATAAACATGGCCAAAAGTTCTCCTTCACTGTGTTTCAATTATGTGATACTACTACCTACTAGAAAAGCGTTCAATATTCCCCTCTGGTTAGAGCGGTGGATGGAGTTGGGAAGGCTATTATGAGATATGATTGTTTTTTTGTTAATGTACGTATACCACCACCTCGAGTATCATGGTTCATACCCCTCGATATTGTAATATTTAGTTTTTGTAGCGGTACTTGGGGTTTTCGACGGATATATACATAGACGGCGTGGGATTTCAGGATGTGGCCGGATACATACGGACGTGTTGAAATGCCTTTGCATTCAACACAAGGCCATGGGCAAAATACTACGGATGATACATTCAAGTGGTATAAATAAGCAAAATACTTAACCCAGAACACCCATGCATTCTATCCTCAGTGAGTATAACATTTATACCATTGACATTTGACGTGTGCTAGTCAAAGTGAATCGATCTGACCCATGCCTCAAGGCTGTGGCCGCCATCCAATAGGAATATTTTGGTACCTGAAATAAGGTAACCGGGTAGGTCACTTACACTTGGCCCTATTGGAGAAGTTGCGCATTACCTCGGCATCTGGTACCATCCATCGGCTTTCTTTGTAAAACAAAACTTCCCCGCCATCCAAATCCCGACCCCGCGCCTATCTATCCACACCGCTGGAGCCTACAGACATCCATTGCATCACTTGCACCAATCCCTCCGTACGTTCATCACATAACTGATTTTTTTCGTTCCGTTCCACCGTTCTTGGCTCCTCCGACCGAGGCTTGCATCTGATAGCCGCCAAGACAGACTACTCGCTTGATCCTTTTTATGCACCCTTATCCCCTGGACAGCTCATCCGGGCCACACGAGAAGAAAACAATGAGCACACTGCCCTCTGCCGAAGCGGAATCTGAGCCCCCCCAGACGAGCGCCGAAGTAGTATCCACTCCTTCCGACAATAATAATAATAAGAATAATAATACTGCCGTATCCGTACCCGCCGACGCAGACCTCATTTCCGACGCCCTTCCCGCCGAAACCGAAAACAACGACGACGACGACGACGACGACGACGACGACGACGACGACCTAATCCCCTCTTACTGGGGCCCTCTGTGCCAAACTACTTCTTCCACAATGCTCTCTCCCCGAGCTATCGCGGCCCTCTCCCGCCTCCGCTCGTTCACACCCCCTCCCTTCCCCCTATGGAACACCCTCCCTACCTCCCGACGCGCGGCGGTGCTCATTCTCCTCTTCGCGGACCGCTCCGGCGAGCTGCGCGTCGTGCTGACGATGCGCTCGGCGCACCTACGTTCCTTTCGGGTCACGCGGCCTTTCCCGGTGGGAAGGCGGATTCCCTACAAGAAACCGAATTTCAGATCGCTCGGCGAGAGGGGTGGGAGGAGATTGGTCTTCCCATGACGGACGATAAATTGCCCGACGGTTTCCGAATAGAAGAGCTGTGCGTGCTGCCGTTTAACTTGGCGAAGACGGAACTGGTAGTTAGACCTTGCGTCGCTTTCTTGCATGCGCCTAACCCTGCTTCCTCCTCCTCCTCTTCCTCCTCAAAAACAACAAGTGGTGGTAGTGGGGAAAGAAGCCTCCTCCCAAAGCTAGACGCCAAAGAAGTCGCCGCAGTGTTCTCCGCTCCCTTCCACAACTTCCTCCTCGCCGAGGACGAACCTCCACGAACCCCGTCGTCCTCAGGAGGCAAAAAACCCACCCCAAAATTACCACCGGGGAAATGGTACGAAGGAAGCTGGACCTACTGGCACGAAGACCCCTGGCGGATGCACTTCTTCTACGTACCAGTAAACAACCAGCGTGTTACCAAGCCTTCTGCGGACGGCACCTCGATCATCTCGCAAAAGCCAGACCCCTTGGCCAGCACTGCAGATACCGACACCGGCGCCGCTCCCGCGCGCCCGGCCTTGCCGAACGGAAGCAGAGCAGCGGACCCGGAAGACGAATCCAGGAAGGCAAACCAGCTCCACGTGGCAGAGTCGCTCTCCCACGTAGGGCGGTACAAAGTCTGGGGCATGACCGCCCGCATGCTCGTCGACGCCGCGACGGTTGCCTACGGAACGGAACCAGAGTTTGAGCACAATTCGTACTTTGGGGACGAGAAGATAATATTAGGGCTGGAAAGGCTGGGCCGGCTGGGCGAGAAGAAGAGGCCGGGAAGCGTGCTGACGGGGGACGATTTGCGGAGGGCCAAGAGAGAGGTTGACGGGGCGGAAAGGGGGGTTGAGAAGGAGAGGATATAAACATGCGGCGATTTGTACGTGAATGTGAAGTTGGCTATGGAGCGGGGGATCTTGGCTGCTGCTGCGAACAAGCTAAAGGGATAAGGACTCGGGGAGCGCGGGTGCTGTGGGCGAGGCAAGAAAGTTATAGTGTGGGGCATCGCCTGCCCAGTGCTGGCTAGCGAGGTGTGGGTCTTTGCATAACTGAGACGTAACGGTAGTCCGGCGTTCACAATTAGTTAGGGGCTTCTTTGCTTCCTGCAACTACATAGCGTTGGCATGACTCCTAGCTTCAGGAATCACATCTTGGACCGTTGTTTGTGTCCACAAGATAAATCCGCCTGCCGTGTTTAGGAATTCTGTGCCGGATGAAAAAAAAAAAAGAAAAAGAAAAACCTAGTCACAAATCGCCAGACTTGCACAAATGGTATGATAAAAACTCGACGATGATGCCCTGTCACGTACATTGCTTGTTCTATCGTGCTAATGTAGCAAGGCCAAAGGAAAGGGAGCGGGCCACAACCTGCAAATGGTGATAGAAAGAAGCAAGCTTGCCGGCTCGGCATGTCACTGCAGCCGAAAGGGGGTTGCTCGCTCGGGCTGGAGAGCCAAAACAACAACAACAACAACAACAACAACATGGCAGGCGCCGCCGCACAGAGGACGGATGTAGTGTGGGACAAGCGAGACTCGGCTCCGTACGGCTGGATCTCTCGCTTCGCAGCACGGACGGGGGGGGTGGGGGGTGCACGAGGAGTGAGGCTTGCAGAAGGTCGATATTGCGGCACGTCAGGCAGGCAGGCAGGTGGGGAAGGCGGAGGTTGAAGAAACATCATTGCAACGCATCGCATCACGGCCGAAATCTGCAAGGGAGAAGTACCTACTCCTCCGGTGGCGACGAGCGTGATTTTGGATATATATATATATATATATATTAACTGGAACGAATACAAAGAGTAGAGAAGAAGAAGAAAACAACAATCAGCGTGGTAGCTACGATAGCATCTCAGCCCGAGAAAACCGGCGGGCGAAAGAAAAAGCAAAAGAAAAAAAGGAAAAAGAAAAAGGAAAAGAAAATAGTTCCATGTGAAAAAGAAATTACAACCAAAGGACAGGAAATTAAAGTTTTGGCCGGAAACAATCTGGGGAGGCCGGCGTGGCGGTGTAATAGTGTTACGACAGATGGATGGGGGGTGGTAACTAGTTACCAGGGGACTAGCTATGTAACCACATACACAGTATGTATGTATGGCTCATGCCAGGAAAAGAATAGGAGTTACATATGTAGGTTAATTGTACAATAATTTTTTTTTTTTTTGCAATAGACAAAATACTGGTACACGCGATGGGCAGCAGCATACTTACTGTCCATGCATCTTTATCAAGGGGGGGTTTTTTTTTTCTCCTTTTCTCGAAAATCGTAATCTCGTCGGGCGCGTGGCGGGAGAGGTGTAAGTTATAAGCGAATGATCGCGCCGCCCGGTATGCAGCCAGGGGAGGATTCGGACGGTGGGAATCACAAGGGGTTTGGATATTCGGGAAGAGTGTCTCCGAAGTGACCTCCCATGTGGAGGAAGACGGGAGAAGGAGGCAGCAGCGTCAGCAAGGCGTGGCCGCCAGCCGCCTTCGGGGTACTGTCGACGTCGAGCTCTGGCTGGGTTCTCTCGTCGCTGCTCCCCCCATTCTGGTCCTTGTTGGGGCCCGTGGCACTCTGCCTGGCCGGAGTGGATGGCCGGTTCTTAACCTCGTCGTCGGCAGCATCGTTGCTGCGGTTGCCGCCGTCGTCTGCGTGGTAGGTGCTGCCGTTCTCTTGGCCCCGCCCGTAGTCACTTGTGCCGTAACGGGAAGACACCTCGACCTCCTCCGAGGACTTGCAGTCCATGTCGGTATTCTGCGAGTGATTGTCCATTGGAGCACGACTTCCTTTGGCGTGCTTCTCGCTCAAGGGGCCTTGTTTATCCTGGAGGTAGTTAGGGATCCTCTTGTCCTTGCCCATCATCCTGTTGTTGGCACGGGACTGGGAGCTTGGCATGGGCGACGAGAGAGTCGATAGGGAACCGAAAGGGGTTTGAGTCGACTGTTGGTTTGTTGGCTGCGACATGGTGGATGAATGACAGGACAATTTGCGGTACGGTATTGCCAAGTGTGCTACAGAGTGCTCGAGTATTGGGGAATAGAGTGGGCGAAGTATATGTGTGTGTAGGATGAAACGAATTTGTGACTGGTAGAGTCCTGTATGAGGCGTGTGATGTTGGGGCGCACCAAAGCTTCTACCAAGATAAAGAACAGCAAGTTTAAAAGTTGCTCTCGGGTAGATGGGCTGTCTGCGATGTTAAATAGAAATACTTGTTGGGAAGGAGCGGTGTTCTTGGTGTTTATATTTCGCAGTGTCTTCTCCGTTCGTCCCCCCTGCTTCCTCGTCAGTGTTCCTGCATATCTGGCCCCGGCCACAATGATTACTAGTATTGATCGACTTGGTCAGACCGCAAGTCATGTATCTCTCAAAAGTGATAATGCAAGGGGAACAGATGTGGGCCTTTGAGATGTCAGGCACGATCTGCTTGAGTGGATGGGGGCGAGTCTCGTGTGGTTTCCCGGACACCCCCTAGTACATTACCATCCCTGCATGTCTCTCTGCGACGGGTGGTCTTGTGGAGGCCGCTTTTCATCGTTGGCACGCTGCCCTGGCAAGGCAAACGTCTGGGGCTGCTTGAAAGCATGGATTATGGAATGTTCTTTCTGATGTTGCGAACTGTTACGAATGGCCTCCACCTCATGTGCCTCTGGCGAGCTGCCTCGTGCTGCATGTTCATCTCGAAGTAGCTAATAGGATTCGGTGGCCCATACCGCTTGCATACGCTTGCATCTGTAAGTTCTGCTCCTCGAAGGCGACGACTACTTATCAAGCCTCGACACTTCTCCCGACAGGCGACATTCGCCATGTGCGGTAGATAGAGGTGAATACTGTGTACATGATACATCTATATGCAAGCCGTCGGATGTCACTATAGAAGACGCATGAGACGGAGGGACACTACGCACTTTTCCCCATTCGTTAGCAGTCTGTTCGTCTTCACTCCCAGGCACGATCGGCCCCCATCAAGCGCCGGCATAAATCCCAACCGGCCCAGCCCGCTGGTGCCGCGAATGGATGGCTATCTACGCCCTGAAGAAGGCCGGCCCGTTTCTCCACAGACCTGCCTGTAATCTACTGATCAACATTGGTTTCAGTATTTACTGGACAATATTCTTCCACGAGAAAACCGGCTGGAAGTACAAATTGCAAGGGTGTCCCAGCCTGCCATGTGCCTTGTATAAACCCGGTATAGAATGGAGCCGTATACTCTTCTAGTCCTGACCTGGACAAAAAGAGTGTGCAATTGTGGGTGTTTTTCTTCTTCCTTTATCTCTTCTTCTTCAAATCCAAAACAGAGACTGAATCAGAAACTTCTAATTATTTTCCGAAACAAACACGAGATATTCGCTGACCCTAATTTCCCGACGACCTGCAAAAGCGGTCATGGGGTCCCATTTCTGCATGTTGTGAAGATTTCCCATGCGAGGCCCTTTTGGTGACGCTGTACATTTTGCCACTCGTTCGTGCTGAACCACTGGGTGAAACAAAATTTAACCTTTCTTATCTTGCCCGTGGTTGCGGCATCTCCCCCATTGACAAATAGCGGACGAGGGCTGACCACCATCACTCATCACGGTTGGCGTCGGCCCGCGACTCTCGTCTCTTTCAGTTACCCGCAACACGACGCAAAATTGTCGACACCCTATCATCTTGGTGGGGGCCTACGAACGACCCAGGACAAGGCAAGACCCAGGCCGCATAGCTGGCGGCCAAGGGGGGGCCCCAAACACATGCCGCCCCTGGAGCCGGCGAGAGACTGCGAACATGTCCACCGCATTCTCGGATTGGTGCAAACCGTTGGAAGGAAGGACGGAAAGGAAACAGGAAAACGACAGACGATTGGTGCCATCGAATTGGTATGAACACAATAACAAATATTCGGAACGGCATCGAAAGGCTGCCGAATCACGCCCTGAACCAATGCCGAGCCGTCATCCAGTTCCCCGCAGAGCGGGAACGGTGTGACTGCCGGACAGGCCATCATCGGGCTCGGCCCCAAAGCATACACCGGCTTCCTTCTCCTGCACACGAAAATTTCCTTTTTGCCGTTATTCCATCTAAATATCCTTATATCTCCACAACCTGGAAGGAAGGGAGCAGTGTGCCGTTTCGGAGAGGCGGCCTCCTCCAAAATCTTACTGCAGCTGTAGCTGGGAAGCAATAGTGTTTCAGTGGGTGAGCCTCCCACCAGCCACCCTCTAGAATGACCACCACTACCACCACCCCTCGAACCTATTCACCCCCAATTCGGTATTTTCGGAGGAAGGGTGACGCCGTGAATCACTTCTCGTTCGAAAACTCTCTGCGTCACCTCACCCAGCTCGAAAAGGCTGCCCAGCCGAGCCCAAACACTGCAGAGAAGCCGACATCCATGAAGCCCGCGAGGCTCCGTTCAGATGTGCTGCGAGCCTCGTCTTTCTACTGCATCAAGTCTGCATATGCCTCAGGTACCTGCCGGTGTCAATTATTTAGCACGGTGCCCAGCCGAGACAACTGACGGCGGCCCCCCTCTGCGGCTTACACGGAGAAAACCTGGGAAGTTCTGTCGAGGTGCGTATGCAATGGTTGATGCACTGCTCCTGTCGGTATTTGCCAAGCATTCCTGGTTGACGAACCACACCGATGGGCGATGGTGGTGGACCGCCGACCTGGAGCAGTGGGCGGATTAGGGGGGCATGCATGTTTCCCGAAGAGGATCTTAACCGAGATACTTTACTGGCCGACCGAGACTTGCAACATACGATACACCGCAATCATGTCGATGTTGGAGGATGAATGAAAGGACCTATCATAGCATATGTACAGTAAGTCGCGAGGACTCCAAGCGCTGGATGCCCGCGCCGCTAGCCGACCAGACTCCATCATTTCCCCTGCATTGTGAATTGCACCAAGTGCCCAGGTGCACACCCAAGAGATTGAAGGCTGTCCAAATGTCCCACTCGTCAACCACATGGATCCTGTCGGGTCTGGCGAAAAAGCAACATGGACCCAGTTGGGGATGGTAGGCGCGCATGCACAGCAAGTTGGCAAATACTGGCGGGATGACGGGCAGAGTATACGTGACTAGTCAGGCGTCCGTCATGACTCTCACCTGCCTTATCACACCTATGCAGGAGCGACCCCAGTCCCGAACCCGAGAGCCTGGCGCTCGGTGAGACACGCCCGACACCTCAGGGATAATACCTACACAGTCGGTCAAGTTCCGAATTACGCATTATCCTGGACCCGCCAGGCTGAGAGGAATCCCCAGAAGAAGAAGCACGACTCAGGGGCATGCAGCGACCGCAAGCCCTCGTCAGGGTAGAAGCAAACACCGCGCCTTACACTGAACGCGTAATTCGAGCGTACCGAGCAGGGATGTGCACACAGCCTTGAGCCCGTAACTACGTGTCCATCCCCCTACCTGGCAAGAAGAGCTCAGGTCAAGTCCATTGTTGCTTCAATGGGTGTATTTATGCAACAACTACTACCGTGTTCAAGGTCGTGACCAGGCACCGAGCATCAAGCATCCATTGATATCACACCCTCCCAGGCTCCCCATGACACATTTAGACTTGAACCCTATTTGTTTCCACCGGCCGTCGCAAGCAAGCTAGTAGCAGCATCCGAGACCAGTTCCGGGCAGATCCAGGATCCACCAGGCTAGCTACTGTAGGTAGAATATAGTTGGATGAGTATCCCGAGACATAATATGACATCCCTTCCCTCGGAGTTTCCCCGCAACAGTGATACAATGGAGCTAGAAGCAGACCGCCTTGATGTGTTGGGCATTCGTAGAGATTAGCAGCATTCATTCGCCGGCACTACGGGCAGCTGCCAAGAACGTTGACGAAACACATTTCAAAATGGGGGCTCGATCGATGCTATGCCCTACGAAGAAGCCCGAGCCCGAACCGTAAACCTAATCAGCCTAGAAAGACCCGAAAAAAAAGAATAAAGCAGTAGAAGTTTAACCACCTTCCATAGAGCACCACACACACACACACACACTCTCTCTCTCTCTCTCTCTCTCTCTCTCTCTCCGAGGACAGAAACCAATCCACTTACATATACAGGTAATATGCGTACGTATAAATGAAAAAAAAAATCCACCTTTCTGCTGTGGTTACAGGGCAAAGTTTAGCCGCTTGAAGTCACTTCCATGGCGCACAAAATAACGAGTAGTAACCCCCCGTATACCGCGATTTTCCTGGCAATGCTCACGGTGTTTTTTTTTTCTTTTCCAAATTTCCATTAGCTACATCCATCATACAGCACACACACACAAAGTTTTTTTTTTTTTTTTTTTTTTTTTAAAAAAAAAACCTTCGTACGCATACCATTACTAGTACTACTAGTAGCCGCGCGAAAATATCACGGCCATTAATCGCTCCGATAATTGTTTTTTTTTTTGTTTTGCCATAACAACTTCCCCCGAGAAACTACACAGTGCCATGGGGGAAGGGGGGGGGGGGGAAGCGGTCATATGTGTACGTCATCTTCTCCTCCTCCGGGAAATGCCGTGCCATGTAATTCAATCCTTGATCGAAAATTCCCTGCCGCTTCCCGTGATGTTTTCAAGCTAGGCGAGAAAGATATGCGTCGCAAGTTTTGTCCTTTTTTTTTTTTTTTTTTTTTTTTTTTGTATTGATTGTATCGTGTAATATGATAGAAAAAAAGATTGGAAAGAAAACGCCATGAGCCCGCCCATTGCCAGGGAAAATCGCGATGCGGTGCATGCTATGTACGTGCTGTAAGCACGCGTAACCCCCCTGTTATTATTATTTTTTTCTGCGCCATTGGGAGTGAGTGAGTGACTTGCGCAAAACTTTGCCCTGTAGCGCACATTACAGGAAACAGGAAAAAAAAAAAAAAGTTGACATAAAAATTTCATCTGTCCCTGGTATCGGTGCTTATTCGCTCCTTCGTGCCGTGATGCTGCCCCAAGACGCCTTGCGCGACTTGGCTACGATCGCGAAGGAGAGGGAGGGGGAGAACGGCGATGCGACGAGCCTGGTATCTTGGGCCGCCCCCCCATCGTCATCAGCAGCCCGTCGCCGCCATAGGCACCGGAGGGCTGGGGCTTACAGGTTCTTGTATTCAGCCTGTCCCAAGTCATGATGCGTCGTAGTCTTGGCCTTGGTCGTCGGCACTGTTGCTGTGCTTGCACCTCCGAAGCAAGCGAATATGTCAAGGCACATCACATCAAGGGAATGGCATTGGAAGTTCGTAGTCAAGTCAAAGTTCGGGGTCGGGAGATCCGAAATTTCCGGGATGTGTTGTTTCAGTTTCAACCACTCTAGCTAGTACTATGGTACGCAGTAGTCCAACATCCCTAGTCAGGCGGCCTAGTCTCCTTAAAAAACAACCAACCCAATCGATTCCATCTCGTCATGCCTGAGCTCATGGACCGTCGCAAGGTCCCATCTCTGTTCATGGCTCCCGCAACACTTGCCAAAATACTTCTGCTTCCCTTTCTCCTTTCTTTCATGCTTCTAAAGCCGTTGGCGGGTATCCCATAAGCAAAGCAATGCAAAGCAGAGGCGAGAAAAAAGTTGCTTCATGCAAAACATGGCAAAACATAATTCAATGCTCTTTTCCTGTGGTCCTCGAAATCGATTGCGCAATTGACTGTGTCCGCCGGTTTTGTAAATGCCCATTCTGCGTACGTAAGTACATTTATATACCAAAAAAAAAAAAAAAAAAACTCCAAACAAGGGGGGAAATCGTAACAGTCTCTAGGCAAGCCCTATAAAATAATCCATTTTTTGCTTTGTTTGAAAATACGTTCATCGTGTAGTCGTCGTTATGTACAATTCGTGAATTTATTGTTAGTGTCGTTCGTTCGTTGTGTGATGCAATCTCATGACAGTGTAGTATAGGGGGGCATCTCGATGAACAAAGGGAATGTGGTAACAAAGTAAAAAGGTTCAAAATATAATCATTCAATGGACCAACGACCCAATCAGAGGGTAGAGCCGACATGGATTGTGGTGCCATCTGATGGGTCACGGTGGTTTGGAGATGGGGTGTAGGTCTCACAACTGCGGATCCCCAGCACCACCACCTGGACCTCCGAGCCCGGAGACCATTGCTTCGGCAATGTCAGGCACATACGGGTTGAAGTACTGCCTCAATGGTTGGGTCATCTCCTTCTGGGGCACCGAACCGATAATATCCTCGATACCCGACAGTAAGACGGCCTCCAGAGACTCGCGCACTTCCTCGGGGCTCATGTTTGGGTCGATCAGCTTTTGCGAGCGGAAGAAGGCGCCGGCGTACACGGCAATGCTCTGTATAATAGTCGGCTGAATGACACGGGCATACTCGTCGAGCTTCCTCTTGGGAATGGGAGTCTTTCGCGGAGATGACTTAGTGGGCGACTTGCTGGGTGTGCTGGGAGCTAGCGATGGTCGGTCTGACTCGGCCGAGTTGCGCTTGGGGGTGCCGAGGTGGAAGTCCCATTCGTCATCCTCGGGGATGGCCGAGAGCTGGTGGGGTGCCCAGACCGACCTGGGTGTTTCAAGGGAATCTCGTCGCTTTCGCGTTTGAGGGCGCTCGGGGGAAAAGCTGTTGGTTAGGAATTCGTCAACGGCGCTGCTCCTGCTACCTTGACGAAGGGGACTGGGACTGCTCGGTGGAGATGCAAAGCCGCTGCGGCTGTCCATGTCTGGGCTGCTAGGGATATTGTCCAGAAACGCGCCAAGACCGCTGGCGGGTCGAGTGGGTCGGTTCATTGCTTGTGCTCGGTAGAATGCCAGTTCGTCTTCATCGTCGGAGTCGAATGACAGAGGATCCGAATTGAGTTTGTCTTGGAATTTGGATATCTTTTCCAAGGATGAAGTGATGTGGTCGGGCAGGTCGCTATCACCACCTTCGGACCATGCCTTCCAGCTGTCTGGCGGAGGACCAGTAGGAGTGAGGAGTGGCGGGGTCGAGGGCGTGCTCTCTCGACTAGGTTGTGTCGAGCTGCACGAACAAGGGCTCATACATGGTAGGTCGTCGGTCTGGCACGAGTGGTCGATGTACTCGCTGGTGGGCCTGCTGGATGATGGAGAGGCAAAGCGTGCGCCAGTCTCCTCGTCCTCCTCGAGCCGTGGGCTTGGCTTAGTGGAGCTTGGTTCTTCGGTGATGGGGCTAAGAGGAACAGTTTCTGGGATGCCATTGTCTTCTTGGTCTGGAGACAGGGTCTGCGGAGGGATGCAGATACTATGCGGCCTCTTCAGACACTGTTCGGGTGACGATTCAGACTGGTCATTGCTGGTAGCAACTTGAATTGACAGAGAGATGGGGTGGGGTTTTGTTTTCTCCGTCTCGTCTGCTATTTCGGCGGGGCTGGTGCTGGTGCCGGTGGTTGTGGTTTCCTTGGTGGCATTCCCCTTGACTGGGGACGGCATGGCTCTCGAGTCGACGGTCTGCTTCTTTAATCGCCTCCTAGGCTTGGGGAACCAGCGACGTAGCCTCACGGAAATGCTCTCTGGCTGGGATGTGGAGTCCATTGAGGAGGATTCTGGTGACTTCTTCCCCTGCCTAGTGAAGAAAAATGTTGACCTCATGATTGGAATACTGCTGAGGTTGTTCTAGGAGCTCGAAGCTCGAGGTGCTTGACAGAGAAAGTGAGGGACGGGAGGTCTGGACTAGGGTCAGCTTCCTCATGCAGAACAGGACGTCATGTCATGTCTTTGGGAGCGAGAAACAAAAAAGGGCAGAGAGGGTTGGTTACCTTCTCTATTGTGCCATGGGGAAAGGTCATTGAACAAAATGGCTCGGCGGTCGAGGTTGGCTTTGGTCAAGTCGAGGCGAACAATGGCAGTCGTCAAGGATGGTGAAAGGGGGAGTTGGAATGGACGGGTTCTTGATGAGAAGAAAGGATGATGGGATTCCGAGTTGCGGGCGAGATCAAATATCGAAATTCCCAATTCCAATTGTTCCCTGGACAGCCAGGCTAGAGGCTTAGCCGAGCTCCTGCTGGAGTCCTTGGGCGCCTGGTAATGAAAGGGGAGCTCTGTATTTCGTACTGTGCACAGATCGGTATAACCTGGGGAAGCAACACGTGACGCTGTATCCGACGCGAAGTCAAAGTTCCGATTTGGTGATTTGGCGGCGGCTTCTCGTCTTGGCAGGGGCACAAAAACGCGTTAGGTGCTCAACTTGACGGGGCTTAGGTGCAGCACAGGCCACCGGTTCTGGCATGTGACTAGTGGTCCGCCGCGCAGATCCAATCCAATTCTTTCCGGCGGGAAAGCCGTTGCAAAAAAGGAGCTCGAAAAGGTATAACTCGGGCGAGTCGAGCTTTGCTTGGACAAGAAGAGAGCTTTGTGGGAGCTCAAAGGCTCGACGAGGAGAGCCTCCAGAGGACCCTTTTTAATCGTAGCCTCTACCAGGTAGAGCTTGCCGTCGTGATGTTGTCCAGCTAAGCCTTTCATCTCGAACGACTGGCTGTCAGTCGCAGCAAATGCAACTTTGAGGGGCAAAAGACGCGTTCTTGCATGATCACCCAGATATGCCTAGGGACGCGTCTTGACCATCCATTCTTGATCAGTTCACAGCAGCAATGTCCATCATTGCATTGTATTACTTTCTGCATCATTGACGCACTGCATTGTAAATCATAATTCCCCTGCGCGACTCTCTCAGACCTACCACAGCGTGTCGCTGCTTTCTCCCCCCCTATGTCCTGGGCTGTGTAAACATTCCTTTTCTCCGCCTTAATTTCATTCCAGCACTGCCCATGTTCTGGTGGGACTGCACAAATCCGCCGCCAACTTGCCCATGAACATCCATATTGGGGTCTATTCTGGCACGTATCAAACGAGGTGACAGGTCCCGCCCGATGGCAGCCGGGGAACTTGAAGAAACACGCTTTGTCAATGATGCTGCTGCTGCGGCAACATCGTCCCGTGGCATCGAGCATTGACCAGCAGGACCTCTGTTTTCCTCATTTATCGCTCGTGTCTCTGCGGCCTCTCCCGTACCGGCCTATATGAAGAAACCCCCAGAGCACCCATCCCCAGCCGCCCCAGTCGCCAACTCAGGCACCGGCCGTCTTCTGGACCCAAGAGAGGCGCGTCTCGCAACTTTATCCTTAGCCACCGAGTCCAAAAGAAAGCAAGGAAACAATTTACACGACGGTACAGCTCACCCATTGTCTTTGATCGCGTCTCACCACAGTTTGCAGCTTGCGCCGGGACGCACTTGTGGGCCGCAGTGGAACAAGAACATCGTCACAACTCACCAGCATTTCTTTGTTCCAAACCTCGTGAACAGCCCTCCCACCCCAGCTCCCGTCTTTTGATTCAATTATCGACGTCTAGTTTGTCCCCAGCTGTGACTTGGAGCATCACTGTGCCGCTACAACACGATATTAGCCCAGGCCGGATATAGGGGGAGTTTGGGACATTGTGGAGAAGGGCAATATCCATGTCTGGCAATCCATGAGGCTGGGAACCTGAGAGCGTGTATTGTCCTGGCGATTCACTTCCTCGACTTGAAAACAACTGTCCACCAATACCATATACCGAACACCGCGCTGACGATCCCATAAGAGAAGCCCGAGTTTAATATGTTCCGCGTTGAAGTTTGGCGGCACTATGTACTCCTCGGCAGTCAGCGGCGGGAGCGGCAGCAAAACTGCTACTAGAATCACGACTAGCAGCCCCAATGAAAGCACCAACGCATAGAGACAGCGGCGGAATCAATGCTACGAGCCATTGAGTCTTCGCAGGAACATGGGGGCTTTTTGAACCGTCCGCCCTTGTGCTAATCTAGTAGGCACCTCTGGGTTGCAATGGCTGTTCTTCTACACTGACGCCGTGGAGACGAGAACTTCCGTATGAGATCTAATAAGGGACGTGGATCACGGATGGTATCGATTCTCTACGGATAATCGATGCTACTTTTCTCGACGAGCATCAGATGCCTTCCCCATCCATGTATAAGATGTTGGTCCGCAAGAGTCCTAATGATCCCCCACCCTGCATCCATTCGACAAGATAGCTTGCACAACCCAGCTGAGCTTTGGCTCCTGTCTGATGTGTACGCCTGGGCTTCCCAAGTGCTTAACATATTTGGCCATACATGTACGTATCGCCAACAATCACCTGGAACCATCCGTCCTTGTCTTCGGTCGTGCCCACGACCCAGTAGACTTTGTTGAAGAGTTTTGAGCAATGGTCGACGAGGTGCTGTGCATGGTCGGCAATCACGCTCCATGGGACATTCTTGCCCTTGCCTTTGCCCTGTATTTAAGCGGTAGGTTTATTAGGATCATGAAAACACTTGGAGTTGAGAAGGGGGGGGGGAGAGTCCAGCTTACCTTGGTGATGATCCAGATTCCACCGTTGTTGGAACAGCTGATCCTGCTAGGCTTGTCCGAGTCGGTAAGGTGACACTCACCATCCAGCTTTCTAAGGTACTTGATACCCTTGTTAATAGTTCCCTCTTTGGCGCCATATTCCTTGTCGCTAAGCTTGCTCGGAACCTTGCAATAGAAGCCCCCGATATCGCGGGCGGCGTGGTGGAAGAGATCGGCGCCGTTGGTAGCTCCTTGCGATACCACCTAAACTGGTATTAGTTCGATAAATAGTGATGAAGGGGTGCTGTCCTGGAAGCATCAATACCAGATTGGCCAGAGCGGCAAGGGCCACAAGGCAGGTGTGGAAGATCTTCATAGTGACTAAAGATTTGGGGTTTGCGAACTATCAGCTGTATCGCTGCTTCAAGTGGAGGGTTGACTATGGAAATATGTTTTATGGTACGAGTCGATATTGTCTAGGCTATATTGGATTTTAATCGAGGCTCTAAGACATGAAGTGCTTTTTTAAATATAGATCTATCATGTCCCTGAAGACACGGCAGTGAATACAATAGTTCAGTGAATAATATTGGTTATCGACGGTTCGCAGGAGCCGATTAACTTCACTCAACCCCCCCTAGCTTAAAGGGAAAAGTTATCGATCAATGCAGAACATTGACGGAGTGCGCCTTCCACTCTCAATTACACTACGATTTCCTCAGTGGCTGCTCCTTCTGGTTCTACTTCTATGGCCGATTCCGTGGTTTCTGCTTTTATTATTTACGACTTTTCCCTAGTTGAGAGTTCTTTAGATCTATGAAAGCTAGCTATCGGCCGGGTGGAGGCTGAATACACCCGCCGTAGTATAAATCTTGGCATTGGCTTCCCGAACGTTGACACCGAAGGCTGTTGATAGATTGCTTCGTTTGAGCCTAAACATACGGAAGAAGCACTCGCGACTGCACCTCAGAATTCCGCGATTAGGTACATATGCTATTAGAGTCAGTTTGAAGCCGCAGTCGTGACTTTTCTGGCTTTTCCGAGGTGTGATTTGTGGTGTTCCTTCACCATGTCGAGCGCGGCAGTCATGTAGGCTAGAAAAGCTCCCGTAGGACTAGCTGTGAGTATAGTTTTAAACAGTGAATGGTCGCGAGTGAATTTTTGGGCTGGTGAAGTATTCCTCGTTCACAAGAAGATATGTCCGTAGACTGAAAGTAAATCCCCACTCTGCATGTAATTTCTTAGAGCTATCCATCTAAGCTAGGACGCAGCCGTTGTCACCACTCACCTCTCCATACCCTCCAACCCAATCTCGTTAACATCGTTCACGGAAGAATCATTGCCTCCCGAAGCACAGTCGCTCTACCGAATGCAGTCCCAAAACTCGCGGCCCCCCACCAAAGAAGGCACATCTCTCTTTCCAATCATTGACAACCCAGGCTGCTGTGGTCCGGGCCTCCACTACATCGAGGCGCGGCGGAGACAAAGGAGAGAAAATCAACGCCGTAGTCCGACAACCTCCTTTAAGGGTTTGTGTGATAGCCATATAGGGCCAGTTGGGTCGCCGAGAAACCTGGTACGACAAACCCGAGGTCTCCATGCGCAGAAATCAACAGGGGCTGTGTCTCTCCAGCGGTAAAACCAGACCACTAATATCTCACGGAAAAGAATAGACTCAAGACTTAGGTTTCCCCATCTATGACTCGCGCAGAAAACAGGCCACTCAGGGTCCAAGACACCGGCTTCAAGAAGCAAAAGACGCCGTTGTATTCAACATTCATTCCGTCTGCCAGAACATAGCACAAGACACCAGCGACATGGGACTGAGTTTCCAATGGAGGCGGACGAAGGGCCCAAGTTCAACTAGAGACAGGACCTCGATTTCGTCTACTATCGATAGCTCTTCCTCGTCAACGCAATACAGTCGTCTCAAAGAGAGTAGAGATCATTATGATGAGGATGAAATTATCGAGATAGGAACAGCAAGGGTAGCACAGGTCATCAAGGCCGGGACTGTGCGCCTCATCGAGATCCGCGAGCTCAAGGCTCGGAAAGAGGCTGGAGATAAAAACAATAGCTAGCTTAACGAAATCAGTACACTGCCAACCTACCTTTCAGGTTAGAGATCAACCGCAAAGACTTTTGTTCTCTCAGGAATACAAAAATAATCCCTTTGTCTACGACTGGCATCAATGGTGCTTGTGACAAAAAGACCAATATAATACTTTCCCAGCTTCCCATGTACAAGACTTCGATGGTTGATGTTACTCATCTGGGGTGGAAACGCTTCTGTTAAGAATCATAGTTCCATAAAAACTTTTGCTATTGCAGCACACTCGTTCTGCCTAGTTCCGTACAAGTCCGTCTTCGACCAAGAGCCATCTCAAGAGTACAACGCGTTATTAGGCCTAGTAGGGCCTCCAAAATGTACTATATTCCGCCCTATTTTCTTTGTTCCCTAGCAGAATACCTTCCCCAGACTTGCAGAATAATCGAGCTGTCTCTAGACACCGTGGTGATCTAACAATGGAACTATGAGACCTAATGTTATTGATATATATCGTCCATCCAGTACGCCACTTGGAACATGAAGTTTTCTCGAGGTGCTCTTTGAAGCTCATGATTTTGTACCCGATATAAACACGAACCCAAATCTAACGTCCAGTCCGAATCACAGCGGGTTAAGCCAAACCCCGCCTTTCTATCTGCCGAAGATTGAATTGCCAGCGGGAGAACTTAACTCAATCCAAACGACAAACAATACCAGGCAGGCTGAAGAAGTACAGCAGGCAATTGAAGCAGGGAGGCGACAACAAGAACAATTCCAACCCCCCTTCGTCTTTACTGCCTCCTCGATTGGCACAAAAGCAACCAAACTAGTGCCGAACAATCTCAATCCCTCTGTCCTTAACCTTCCCCTCGACCATTCGTCGAGAACCTTTTCAGCCTCATACCTTACTACACTAACCAGCTTGGTCTTTTTTTTCTCGTTAATTTGCGTAAAGCTCTTTCGTACCTTAACCCCACATACATACCACCTTAATCGAGTTCCCTCGCTTTTGGCCTCGAAAGAAGCTATTTTTCACCTTTTAATTACTTTCTCCCATAATAATAAACATGGACATGGACATGGACAAGGACGCCGACGCAAGCACAAACTTCGCCTCGAACTCCAACAATGCCGAGGTTCAGGCCAGAACCTCCACCATGCTAAACCTCATCTTCCTCCCCGACGGCCTCGTCGTGAACGGGCACGACAACATACCCAAAAAATGGTTTCCTCGCAACGACCAGGAGGTGCCGGAGTACGACGAAGACGACCCGGTAAACAAGCCAAGGCTCGCCAGGTTCGTTCCTTCTCCGGCGGAACACCAACGAGAACCGGAGGGCACCAGCACCGGAACCAGCGCAAGCACCCTCCAAAGCTCCCCCGACAGTCTTGCCTCCACACTGGCGATGCCACCGCCTCAAGGCTACTTCACTCCCTCCACATCCACCGTATTCACGTACGATGGTAGTAGTGACAGCAATGGAAGGAGCGCCTCTTTTGGAAGCGGAAGCGCAGCATGTGGTACCACGAGCGAGGGCCACCCATCTTTCCCTAGATACCGTCTCTTTGCGCACGATATCCCGGGAGGTTGGCAGCATAACCAACCTCAACCTCAGCCCCAGGCTCAGGTTCAAGCTCAGCATCATCCGGGCTTCAACAGTGATTACCAGATGAACATCGGCACCGGCACGGGCATGGATATAGGCATGAACATGGGACCACAGTACAGCCAACAGCCCTACTACACCAACTCTCTTCCGATGGCAGACCCATCAGTCTACAGGCCAGCCCTAATCGACCCCGCCATCATATCCTCCCAGCCGCGACTCCAGCCTCGGCAGCCTGTGTACCCCAATTCCCTCGCCGGCGGCTCCAACCTCGGCCTGGGCTACGACCTTGACTTCGGCGGCGCAACCGGCCTGTCCGCCGTCAGCCAAAGCATCCACGAGCGCGAGCACAAGACCCACCGCCGCTTCCGCGACCTCCACCACCGCGGTCGGAACTGTCCTCTTCCCTGCGAAGGATGCGAGATAATCCCCACAAACACGCCGCCAAAGATCGTTCGTCGTCGTCGTCGTCGTCGTCGCCGCCGCCGCAGGGGCGGGAGGGGTGGTCGCGAGAGCAGGAATGGGCACGATTCTCACTCTGCACACGCCGCCGGTCCCACAGAGACCGTGGCTGCTGCCGCCGCCGCCTGCTGCACTACTGGGGGCAACGGGGAAGCCGAGGGAGCCGTGCTTGAAGAAGGGCAAGTCGTCCCCGTCGACGTCCCAGCCCAAGTGTCGATAATCCCCACCGAGTACGAGACGGGGTTTCCCACTCTTCCCGGCCAAAGCCAAAGCCAAAGCCAAAGCCAAAGTCTCGACGCGGGCGCGGGCGCGGGCGCGGGGACGGACGGACGACTTCCATTCGGCGCTCGGCGTCGACGCGGCGGCCGCGGAGGAGCTCCGCCCATCCCTCGGTCTCCGCACCAACACCAACCTCGAGGCCTAGATGCCGCCAGCCCGGCATTCCTCCACCAGCCCGTCTGGGAGCACGAAAATCTCCTCGTGCTCTCGCGGCCGGAGGGTCCCATGACGGTCTTCCAGCCCGAGCCCCTGCACACGAGCCCCGGGACAGTTCCGTCTCCCGAAACGATCGAGCGGGAAGCACAGGGCGAGTCGGACCTGGAGAGGCGGAGATCAATGTCCGACAACATGTCGATGCTGGCGGAGATGATGATGTCTCCCGACGCAGGAGAGGGGGAGAATCGCAAGGAAGCAATCAGGAGGATGAAGGTGGCTGCTTTCGGTTGAAGCAGGCGCAGCCAAGCCCAAGCCAAGCTAGATAAGTACTTTAGCAGCCGGCTACGGGGCTTGCTTCCAGATGGCTTGCCGACTGGATTGATTGATCGATCGATCGCACCGCACCGCACCTAATCTACCTATACCTATCGTATTATGTATCGATATGTATGTATATCGGGAGGATTTGGGATGATATTCTCGGGGAAGTAAGAACTGGGTTAGGTGATCTCGAAGACTTGGGGGGAGGGGGGGGATGAACCAATCAATGGGCCGGGCTAAACTGGATCAGAGCAGGGAAAGCAAGCATGCCGTGCCTCTGGGATGGATTACACAAGTTGGTTGCCGGGAATATATCACGATACACCGAGAGCCTCGGCGTCTGGTACGATAATGAACGATACATTGCCTTTCCTTCCCGAGTCCCAAGGTGGGGGTGGGTTCCGGTTTTAGATGTTTGGGAGTCGCGATACGACGACGATGGCGGCAAACTACTTTCACCCATCATACCTACAGTAGGTATAGGGAGGTGCGAGTGGAAAATTTGGCCCAAGGAGTGTTACCGGTCCACAGATTAATAAATACCACCACAGGCGCTGCTTCTATTAGAAACATCAAAGGGATCTGAAAGTTTGCTGCTCATCTTGACATGCTTGGTTAGTGTCTCGCCCGCGGGTTTGAAAACTTTCAATGGGTCCCCCGACAATCCTTTTGTAAACCCAAAATATTGGTTCGATCTCGCTATGCCTCGTGAAATATATCGCATCCGGTCATCACACCCTCCGTGCCGGTTTTCGGGACGGTCGATATCCTCACCATTATTAGTAGTTGACTAGAGCACTGCAATCCGAATTGGTACTAAGTCTTTCATGAAAGAGTAGGCGCAAGCTCCCTCACCGAGCTCAATGAATACATAACGTAATGCCAACCCAAAGACACCGAGCCAAGTGTCGTGTGACATACTACCGGATTAGGGTGGTCTTCAACTTGCGATCCACCCTTTCTCCAGTCTCCGGGACCCTGCGTTTTCGTCACTGCCGAGCCTCATCAAGAGTCCAGTCAAAACCCACCTTCCCCACCGACGTCCGAAAGCCAATTTGTTGGCCCTATGCATGTACAGTACGTGCGAGGCATTGTTTTGTAGGTAGGGCCTAGAATCACAGTTGAGGATGCAATCTCGAAGTCAAAATGCCACAGTGAAAGTATCGGTGCACTGTTGTATTAATGCATCCTACTCCGGGTTCTTATGCTGATGACGGACCAACACTTAATAACTTCGGTCCCACCTGCGGGATTTGTCTACCGTTATCCTGGCTGCCATGCTTCAAGAAAAGTTGCAGGGTGGTGGTCCATGCCCGGTTTCCGCAGCAAAATGAAGTTATTCGCCAAATGTCACGATGATTTTCCCGATTGAGCTTCGAGAAAAATTCCACGTGTCACCGACCATGATCTCGCACCACGACGAGAACAATGGGGAGATTCGGTAGGGCAACTTACTAGAGGTCCAACTACTGCCCACGATCGTGAGAGACCGCCTCGACTACGTCAATAGCCGAATGACTGGATATTAAGATTTCAACCCAAAGTCGAGCTTCCTAAAATGACCTCGGTCGCGGGACGCGCACATCAGCAGGCCCGCCCGGCAGCAGTGCTGTCAAATTCAGAAACACCCCGGGAGAATGCCGCGAGAAGGTCTCGGTGCAAGGGTTGGGTGCCATGTCGGTTCGAGAAGCTGGCGGGTGCGTATGCATTCCTCCCGATCCGAGTTGAGCCTTGTACGTGCAACTCGTGCATGCACTGGGACTCCCAAGGCGGTGGCTCGAGTTCTCCCCCTGAGGGGCGTCGAACGTCTCCAAGCTCAATAGCATAGAGCTTTTCAGAGTTTTAACTTTGCTCATTTCTGCTCTTTCGAGAAAGGAAGGTCAGAGGCGTTTGTAGGTGAGTATTAGGTAACCGTTGGCCAGCGCTATTTACGCACCATTTTGCCATCCAAATTGTGGGTGGACAGCAATACCTGAAAAAGCCGCCGCTAGCCGCCGTGTTCCAAATGTGGGTTGATTGCTCCGCTGTGTTCTTATTCTGCAGGTTGGGGCTTGAATTACTTCGGCGGTATTGACCATTTGTAACAGAATTATCGCGAGTGGCCTTTCTTGTCCGGTAGCTTGGTGGCATTGGCTCCTTTCAATAAGGTTTGCTGCGGCTTCCGGCAAAGGTCGTATGTTAGAGCAAAAGACGCCCCGACGCTCCAAGATGCTTGCGGCAACCGGCCCTTCTAGAAATCGGCTAGAAGGCGAATCGGTGGGGCGGCGACGATAGGGGGCTGTGCGTGGACAACCGTTTTCGTGCTCGGTGTAGTGAATGGTATGGCGGGGAAAAGCACGAGCCGTCCAGCGAGCTTTTCACTACCAAGGACCAGCGGAATACGGATACAAGCCACCATCTTTGTGGTTCGCTCCGCTGTCTCACTCGTCGGCAATTTGGTCGCGTGTCTCTTTTTATGTTTATTTTCCTGCCGTCGGTCGATGCAAGTGAGAAAGGCGGTATTACTAGTCGTGCTTGATGTACGCTTGGCAGTATAGTGTGCCTTGCCTTGCCTTGCCGGTGTGCGTTCACTGGTGCGGACTTGCATTCTCGCTGGCTGCTGTTGGGTGGCGGTGGGTTTCTTGTCGCATCTGGGGCCGCAGGAAAGGCTTGTGAGGGGTAGCACAGCTGACAAGGCTTGCGACCTTGAGAGTGCTTAAGGGTTTGTGAGGGGTTGGGTGACGGTGAGGTAATGGAAATGGGGGTATTGGAGCTGGAATGGGCAAATATGTTCTGGCGCATATGGAATCTGGATTGGCCATTACCTGCTTACTTCGCATGCTAGCTTGGGTCCATAGAGTTGTCGCTATTCAAACTATCGTATGGTTTTTACAGGCAGGAAGACAACAGGTGTGCCCTCAATGCCACCTGCCAAGGAACCGGTATTCTGGGACCGGCAGCTTCCACCAAGTTCGAACAAACCCTAGCAAGACCTGCAGAAATCGTTCTTGCCCGCTTGGGGAAGCGCAATAGCCCGGGAATGGGAAAACCAGATGATCTCCGAGAAGGGCAATCAAGGAAGCTTGAGAAGGAACTTTGATGGTGATAGGGGAGTGCCAGAGCCTACGAATTGGTGAGACGAGAGATTCCGGACTGAGGCGAGAACAGCAGGTGGCCGGCGAGGTTAAATTCTGAGACAAGCCACATCACTACTCTAGGCTGAGGGGTAGGAACAGGAGGTGCCCCAACTGTTCTTCCTGCAGTAGTGCACTGTAGCTTGCGGTTAATACTGATGGAGAGAGACGGTCTCCAAGGCAGCCTTGGCAGCCTACAGTGGATTGCTATCACAGGCGGCCGCAGAGGTAGTAGGTACAATCACGACCCCGCCCGATTGAATGCCAAGTCGGCGCCGAGCTGCAGACCCGCTCACTCGTGACGGCAGGATCTACAAATAAGGAAGCTCAAATGTTGCCAAGGTAAGCACGATGACGGTAATATGGGGAAGTCGATTGCAACATCCTTGCTACCTTGTCATTTGCGATCGATATCAAATGTCTGGCTTTCTGTCCTAAGCTTCTCCTTATTTTAGAGCAAGACGAAACAAATCCGACCGCTACGGGACGCATTGAGAGTTTTTTTTGGCACCGTCCGAAAACAGGATTTTATGAATCGAGCCCACAAAAGTAATGTGTATATTTTAAACTATTGATTTCCGACCTGTTGATGTCGGCGTGCGCGAACGTCCGGCCTGCGTCGCACAGCATCCGTGGCCCACTTGGAAATGTAGAGGAACTGATAAGAGGGAGAAGATTAGAAGGTTGAACTGATACACGTACACACCAACCGTCCAAGGCATATTCACGGGGAAACCTTCCGAGTTCACAGAGCGGTAGTGTGGAACGTCAGGCATGGGGTGGAAATCGGGTCACGGCTGACGCGACAGCGGGATGACATCTCGATGGCCTGGCTGCATGGGTTGGTTGATGGGAAAGGCTGACGAGCAGGCGAGCTAGGTGTCCGTGAACCGTGTTGGATTTGCCCATTTGCACCGTAGAAGGCGAATTGGAAGGCGGACAACAAATTGGACAGCCAACCAGAGAACATTACGCATTCATAAGTATACCAGTCGCACACAGTATGCAGCACAGTATGATTCCTACGCAACTGAGGAACCTTCATCCAACTTTCCAAACCTTCGTATGTTTCCACGCATCTGTTCAACCATGAATTATTTCAACGGATGATACAAACAACATTCAGCGCGGAATGCAGCACTGCGTAACGCAACAGCCCAAACACCCGCATGGATGGATGTCTGTTACAACAACGATGCACCACAGCTTGCTTCACGATCTAATATAGTTTCTCCTCCCTTGGATGTTTATTTTTGCAAATGCAAAGCCTTGATGCGCCTCCACCTCAACCAACAGCCAGCCACGCCAAAAGTCAAAAACACCCCAACATGACCCCCCCCCCCCTTCCATTTGCCACTTTCGCCGCCGAAGCGCCCAACAGCACGATACTCGCCTCCCCCAAACAAATTCTGAGAGGGGGATAGGAAAGGATTCCAACTCATTGGGTGGCTGCATCGCCAAGAATTGATACTGCTGCGGAAGCCGAGTCAGGCCATTTCATGAGATTGTGCGTCCCCTTGGTTCCCTATCTCCTTTATTACTTTCTTTTGCACCAGTCTCTACGTTCTCGAGGTTCTCGGTGCATGTCAAGTGTGTACTGTAAGGGTATGAAAATCCATTTCTATACCGTCCTATCCAATCTTGCCAATGTTTAGGGTTCGTACAGTATCAATTGGAACTGCATACCACTACCTCAGCTCGTGCATGGCGCTACGGGTCAATCGGCGCTGGCTGTCATTGGGGAGGAGGAGAGCAAGGAGGGCTCTGTGATGATGGAGATGGTTGCGCAGTCATAGCTGTCTTGGCAGACTATTGTGCGGGTCGGCGTGGTCTGTTCATATTATACGTGGGTGATTTGTGAGAGGAGGCAAGCACGGTGCGCCAACCAGTGACGGGGATGTATGTACAGTACCTTCAAATCGAGCTCATAAATCCTAAGCTTCCAAGGTATGTACTTTGCGACCACACTTTCACACCTTCTTGAGATGCGCAAAGTCGAGGCGCTCCTTCCGTACCATGGGCCATGCCATGGCTTGCATGGCTTGTGCATTTTATCAAAACCGGGGTGCCCTGGCTTTCTTCCATATAACACCCTCCCATCCGCCAGGCAAGGGAGACTTTTGCTTCGGTCTTGCGTGCCCTACTGCTACATCTGTTTATAACCATCACAGGGTCGCACTGCGTCCATCCTTTTTATTCTAGGTACATAACTCCCCTCATCCTCCACTCACTTCTTGCCGTCCTTCCAACGTCCCCACGAACTTCATCCAGGCTCCTGTCGGTGCAGGACTCGAATGATACACACACCCGAGGTAGGCACGAATCGCACTCTACTCTACGCCTACCCCTCACTCACCCCCAACCAAAACCATTATCCTTCCGCGCCTTCTTTTCTCCCGCCCCACGAACAGCTCCTCGATCGTTCTTGCTAACTACCCCTGATCCTCCTCGAGCCGAGCAGCGAAACGGTCAGAAACACATAGCGAAAACATACCAAACCTCCAGATTTCCACGTTGGAGTCAAACTAGCAGCCATGCATCCAGTGGCAGGGAAGGTGCTGAGATTCTTCGCGCCTGAAGCGAAGAAGTCGGAAGATGGCCGTGACCAGTGGCCTTCGAGGGTGTCTTTCATCTTCGCTAGTATGGGCGGGGCCATCGGTCTGGGTAACTTGCTGAGATACCCGTCTGTGGTGTTTGCCAACTACGGTCTCCAGTGGTTCATCCCATACCTCATTGCCCTCTTCATCATCGCCATTCCCGTGCTCACCCTCGAGATCGCCGTCGGCCAGACATACCGAGGCGGTACTGTTGTCGCATTCGACCACATGGGCAAGCGCCTCAAGGGTGTCGGCCTGTCTATCATCCTGAACGGTTACTTCGTCGTTGTCTACTACGTGCCAATTATCGCCTGGGTTATGAGGTATTTCCAGAACTCGTTTCAGAGCCCCCTTCCGTGGACTACCGACGCCGACAGCTTCTACATCGATGAGGTCATCGCAAACACAGCCCCCTCCGACCCCGTCTACGATGGTAGTACGGTTGTCAAGTACGCCAATTACCCCGACACGGGCATGATTGGGGCAACAGCTGGCTGGTGTGCTTTTGTTTGGTTTGTGGTCTGGCTTTGCATGTTCAAGGGCGTTGGCTTGACCGGTCGAGCCGTCTATTTCACCATAGGCATTCCCATTGTCACCGTCATCATCCTGATCGGCCGAGCTTGCTCTCTTGACAACGCCGTCGAAGGCATCAAGCTTTACATGGGCCAATGGCACGGAGAGAAACTCGGGAGCGGCCAGATTTGGCAAGCTGCCGCCGGTCAAATATTCTTCTCGATTGGTGTCGGTTTCGGCTACTTTACCTCGTATGCCAGTTATAATGCCAAGTATTCGAATGCCGTCCAGGATGCTCTGATCATCTCCTGCAGCAACTCTCTCTTTGAGGTCGTTGCCGCTTTTGCAGTTTTCGGTGTCATTGGAAATCTCAACCTCGACCCCGATAGCGACACCGTCCTGGGCACCTTCACTGTCGCCTTCCTCACATACCCCCAGGCCATCGCCGCCATGCCTGGTGCCAACTTTTGGGCCATCCTCTTCTTCGCCACCATCTTCCTTCTCGGTCTTAGCTCTGCTTTTGCCCTTCTCGAGTCGATAGTCACCATGTGCTGTGATACTGAGTGGGGAAAAAACGTTCCCGGTGGTCGCATCACACTTTGCACAGGCTGGGTCGTCATCTCATTCCTTCTGTCGCTCATGTTCTGCACCGAATTTGGTTTCTACCTCCTGGATGCCATTGACACCTACGTCAACAACTGCTCTTTGCTCTTTGTTGTGTGGTGCGAGTGCGTTCTCCCCTTTGCCCTCTACCGCCACAAGGATGTATGGGCCGAGGTTGGCAAGGTCCCATGGATGGTTTACAACTTTGCCCACGCTGGAGGTCAGATCATTGGCGTTGGCATTGGCCATGGTGTTGATCCTCGCATTGGTGCCGGTGTTGGCTTCGGCATCTATATCGTCTTCACCATCGTCTCGCTATTCCTCGCCAAGACTCCGGCTACCAAGGCACCCTCGTTTTGGGGCAAGAACGCATTCCTTGCAAAGTTCTGGTGGCTCGCCTTCTACTCCGGAAACCAGCTCACCCGGGATCTCAACGTCATTGTTGGCCAGGGCAAGAACTGGAGCATTCCCGTGTTCTGGTCCCCTGTCATCCGATACATTTCGGCCCCGATTTTGGCCATCATCTTTGGCTTCACCTACTCCTTGTTCTACGGAAACCGCGGTGACCCGCTGCACATCTTCGGCTTCACGGCTGCCCACTGGATCATGGCGACTCTACTATGCGGCGTCCTTTTCCCCCGCTGGCTCAACTTCCTCATTCCCCCTGTCCAGCGCGACTCGGAGAGGCTCCAGTACTCAACCGCGCCCGCCGTCACCCTCGACGACACGGACGTCAGAATCCAGGATCACGTGCACGACCCTGCCGACATGGAGGTTGGCCTGGATAGGTCGTCGGACGGCCAGGAGAAGAAGTCTTGAATCTCGTAGATTATTTCTCACCAAACATTACGAGGTTCTTCATGTTGAAGAGACAAGGTGGAAGCTGATCTCTGTCGCACGCACGTTAGAAAGCATTAGAGCGAGTTGTCATGTCGGGTAGGGTTGGACTTTGATTCGGATAATTATACCCCGTTAGCTATGAACAATGCGACCGACGCATTGGATAGTTAGTCTGTTGAGTAATTGAAGCTATATTAGCCACAGCGTTCGTTTTGTGGTCCTAGCACAGCAATGCGAGGCCCCTCTGTTGTTGAGCCTAAAGTTTTCCCTCTATCCATCGTGACTGGATCGGCAGTTTGCTCCCAACAATGGTGCAAAATAGAGCGCGGGGGGCTGGTGGCAAGGCTCTATCTAGCTCAGCTCAGACCTGCGCTTTGCATGTTGTTGGGCAAGGGGGTATATGCAAGAAGGGACTCGGACCTCAGAAGCTAACACCGAGGTACATCAATACTGCGCCCCCTCGTCACTTTACCTTTGGCATGTCGGCGTCTGCACAGCTCGTTTCAGGGCACCACAACCAACTGCCTGCGTACGAGTAATGACATTTGAGTGCGAAAACCGAGCTGGGTAGGAGGAGCACAAAACACAGCTAGCAATCTCCGTACCTTCCCAGATAGTGGCGAATCCAGAAAATTACTAGAGTCCCAAAAGAGTGGTTTGACTTGGCGTATATTGCGCCCTTAGGGCGAGGAAAGGCATGTGTATATCTCGAGACGAAAGAGGACTGGCAGCCTCATCCGCTCGACTCTGTGCCGTTCTGAAGGGAAGCTAATAAAAATTTGGAAAGCATGGTAGCCGCAATGTGATTGCTCAGCATTAGGTGATGGCAATTCCGGCATGAGTGCTAAGCATTACCTAAGTTGCATATATAAGTACTATTATTTTATCATAATCTTCCCCACAAATACTTCCCTCGCTGGGCGAATGGAGGCTCAACTAAAACAATATTACACGTGATGTAGTAAGTGCTGTAGCACGTGTGAGATACTCGACTAGATTTAGCTGTATACTACTCTGACGAAGCTATTGCCTCTAAGCCAATGTTCGAGACCGTCGACATGCCAGTAGAATGAAGATCGGTTGCCTTGGCAGGGTATGCTATTTTTGTTGATCTGGGAATAGAAACACCACGGCCTAGGTTGAAGTTGTTTAATATCCCCCATGTTTCTTCCTGGGAGCACGAAGACGGGTGTGAACAACTTTCATTTTCTTTCTAACATCGGCCTAAGTTCATTGGATCAGTTACTGGTCGAAGATTTGAATATTATTGACCCAGCCCTGAAATATGTTCCGTGCAACATCCGATGTAGTAGATACGACGTCGAGCCCAGCAACCCAAGCAACCGCCCGACCGACCACAAACATCCGAGGCTGTTGCGCGTTTCGTGGCAGGTCGCACGAACACAGCAACCGCAGCAGCACTGAGTATACTGCCCGAGGGCCCCGCAGTTTTGACGTCGAACATGGGGTGCAGGCTGACTTTTCTCCGCAAGAGAGACGCCGCCGCCGAAGCGGCGGAACACCCGACGAGCTCGCCGAGATCGAACTCGGATTTGGCGAGAGCAGCGGCTCTAGGGACACAAAGGCTGGCAAAGCTTGTCAAATCGTCTTCGGCATCGTTGAAGAATATACCACTTTCCGCCACTCAGTGGGGAGGCGGGGAGGAAGGGTGCGGCGCGGGGACCGAAGATGCTAGGCTAGAGGGAGGCGGGGTGATTTTGGCGTGCTAGGAGGAATGGGAGGAGATGATCACTTGGAGGAATGAACGATCGGGAGAAGAAGGAGGAAGTCATTGCCCTTGAAGCCGGTCGTGGTGGTGACGTATACCTTGTCGCCTTCTCAGTCTGGGATATTCGTTTTGCATACTTCTCTCCCTAATCTATTGGCTGCCCCCCCGTGAAGGCCCTGCGACTGTTATCATTTACCAAGAGACATGGAGGGATTGAATCTATGGCTAACTCTAGCTTCTCGTTTTTTTGCAAAAATAGTTGTATAACTACAGCCGCCAACTGCACCCCTCCGACAAAAATGCCTGCCACTGGTGAGAATAGAGGAAGGTCGACGAGGTGGAAGACGACTGCGAGCACTTTTGAGAAAAGCTAATTAGACATGGGAAATGATACGGGAGTTTGGGCGGTGTATAGGGGTGGTAATATCTACTGCCCAGGTTTAATTATGAGAAGCGTCTTCACAATAGGAATAGAATGAATATCATCCAATATTCGATATCAACCTCCGACGAGCGGGAATTATACATTTATTCCCGTCTTTTATCACGCGGCAGTAACATTGCTGACGATGTGTACCAACGGCTCATTCAAGCACGGCAGGCGACAATATAAAGTTCAGGTTCCATTTGTCATCATGGTGCTCCTTGCTCTTATCTAGGGGTCATGGGTGCTGCCAAACTTGACTCCTTTCTCCGTTACGCAACCTGACTGCAAGGGCTTTAAGGACGCACCTTCTTCGCAGAGATGGGTTGTTGCAGGAGACTGTAGTGGCTTCCCAAACTGATATCTCTCGTGACGTCAGCTACTTTTTAGTACTGAACTTAGATAGGTGTTGTCTTTGGGAAGGTTCATATCTGGAAAGTCAACTCGACTCTCTTTAGAACGCACTCAACTGTTGCTCTTCTCCTGTGTAGCGCTGGGGTTCCATTGGTATTTCCGGGTGATTTTTCTTTTCTTTTTAACCATGGGGGTTCTCGTGGGACATCACATTGAACTTCTGGACCAGAGGGTCCGGGCTCGAACAACACGATGCAAGCCAAGACGCTAACACCAGTAGCTGTGAAGAAAAAAAGCAAATGGATCCACCCACCCACACGACAAGATGGGGCAAGTAAAGTTATCAGATGGATAAGATAATCTCCCTCCAGGCTGCTTGCCACCGCATCCATGTCGTGATGCACCGTACATATAACCTTAACGGCTGCATCCCCGGGTACTTTGGGCTACTGCTCGTACCACCTCCCGACGTCGGATGAACTAGAGGAGAAAAAGGGTTAGTACCAACACGCTGGAAGATGAATTGAAAGGGGGGCAAGCATGAGTTCTCGCGTGTGCAAGGATAATGGACCATGCTTTCGGATCAAGCACCTGCGCTCTATGGGGTCACCAGAACCCAGACCGGTGCTAGACCCCTGGAGCTGAAAATGCTTGCTCGGTTAGAATGCCTGAACATCCGGCCAGAAAGCGGGAACTGAACCTACCTGCCTACCTGCGTACCTCGTGGCGACTGAACGTAAGGAAGCGAGACCATCTCGTTTCCAGCTAGCCTAAGGTGATTTGGGCTGGTGATGGGCTGGGGATATGTGGATCAGGCGGGAGGGTGGGAAAGGTATAAGATGGACAAAAGAGTTCCTCGACGTGGGTGAACAACAGCGTGCCTGTCTCATTCTAGTGTCTCGACTGGCATTAATCATCCCAGGAGGTGTCTGTCAAATACCCTACCTACCTACCATCACCGAGAAGCAGTTCCCTTTTGCTCTTCACCTCGGATCACCATCCTGGCATTTATAATATATCATACCTACCCTAACTCATCCATCTCCCTAATCTCAACCCCCGAAAGGCAAAGAATCAGCCAACATGCCTCTTGTAGTGCTCCCGGCTTTGATCCCGGACATCAAGTCCGTGTACGATGTGTATTTCTCGGCCTTTGAGCACGAAAACATGGGCTCCATCATGCTCAAGATACTGTTTCCCCACGGCCACACATCTCCCGAATTCCGCAAAGCCCATGCCGAGGGCACCTTGGCTTACTGGCACCACACGGACGTGCAGTACACGTTCAAGTGTGTCGACACGGACACGGGGGAGATCATTGGCATGGCTCTGGGGGATGTCTACATAAAAGAGCGCAGCGAAGAGGAGAGGAAGAATCACGGGGTCCCTTGGTTGGAAGGGGAGGAGAGGGAGAGGGCCGAGAAGGTGTTGAATCCTCTTTGGGAGGTGCGGGAGAAGTTTTTTGGCGGAAGGCCGTACATATGTAAGTCAACTGATCCTTTCCTGCCTTTTCCCACTTGCCGAGATTCTGGTTCTTAGGGGAGAAGTTTCTTTTACTTTTTATTTTGACTTACCTAGCTCCCTACCCGCCCTCCAACCCACCCATGGATGGCTCCATTCTCCCAACACCAAATGACTAACCTCATTTCCGCTTCCTTCGAAACAGACTGTCATGTAATCGGCGTATCCCCCGCTCACCAAGGCCGCAAAGCGGGCGCCCTCCTAATCCAATGGGGGCTGGAGGTCGGCGAGAAAGCCGGTCTGCCGGTATACTTCGAGTCATCTCCGTCCACGGTGAAGCTGTACGAACGCATGGGGTTCGAGACGCTTCCCGAGAAGATTGTGCACAAGGCGGAGACGCTGGGAACGCCCAAGGACGTCGAGGTGCCGCTCATGGTCAAGATGCCCGGGCTGGCGGGCGGGATGACTTTTGCGGAGTGGATGGGCAAAGGGTATCCCAAGTTCGAGGGGAGGCAGAGGATTGAGGGCCCACCTAAGGAGAAGAAAAGTGCGGGGCAAAAGGTGGTGGTGGAGGTGGAGAAACCACAGCAGGCTGAAGTCACTACTGCGCAGTTTGCGGATGCTGGGTCTGAGACTAAGGTGGCGGAGCCGGTGGCAGTAGAGAAGAAGAAGAGTAAGGCGAGTAAGTTGGTTTCGAAATGTTGTATCATGTAGGCAGGTCTAGGGTCGAAGGGGCGAAGCAAAAGAAGGAAGTTGGTGATTTGGTTGGCATAGATACCCCGGGAACGTAAATGGTTAGCTGTTGTTGGAATAATTAACTCACATGAACGGCGGTGATGGTGATGTGATTTTCATAGCTCGGTACATTGTCTTGCTAGTTCAGCTCTACGCTTCGTACAGCTTCTTTTTCTGGCTTCTTTCCCGGTTATTTGAATATACAAAATTCTACAGTTTGTCCCATCTATTCAGGTACCCTCATCGCCATCCCCCTGTATTGCAATGATAGCAACCCTGACAGCATTGGACGATGTTGTCCATAAAAAGAAAGAAAGCTC
This sequence comes from Zalerion maritima, assembly GCA_022664585.2. Classification (NCBI taxonomy): domain Eukaryota; kingdom Fungi; phylum Ascomycota; class Sordariomycetes; order Lulworthiales; family Lulworthiaceae; genus Zalerion; species Zalerion maritima. The sequence goes on along the minus strand of JAKWBI020000198.1, from coordinate 25,341 downwards.
TGATCCCTCCGGCCCTAGATCTGAGGGAAAGGAGACTCTGTTACATCGAGACGCACATCCCCTTCTCCTCTTTCCTCCAGGTTTTCGACTCCGAGGAAGCCGAAAGGACGTCCACATTCATTGGGGGGGGCGCGGTCTCCAGGGGTGCTTCACAGACGCTACTGTAGGTAGTGAGTAGCACACTGCGTCAAAACAACCATGCTCGTAGCTCACACGCGCTCATCCCCTCAAGCCTGGGCAACAAACAAAAAGAAAAGAAAAAAAAGGTGCTCCCTTAGCCCCCTAGAATCGGGGATGAATAGGCGATGGTGCATCTAAGCTCGGCCAATGGGGAGCGGAGGTTGGCGTCGCTAAAGTGTTGGCATTATCATATCAGATCAAAATCTAATCAGATCATCAGATAAGATGCGGAGATAAAATGTCATGGCCGCCCGACCATCCCGACTAGCCCGACTAGCCCGCGCCGACGCAAAAGGGTCTGGGCCTACTGTAAGCTACAGTAGCGCGGGCCCACACCGAAAAGAAAAAGTTCGGTTTTGTATCAATAGTCACCCCCCAAGCAACTTCGGCTTGGTCTCAGGCCGCATAATTATCCCCGACTTCGGAGTACTAGCACGGAATAAAGACAATGCTCTCCTCTGCCATCAGGCTGTCGTCACGGTTCGTTCGAGCGAGACGGCAAAGAAATGGCAATGGCACCAGGGCCGGCAAAAAAAAAAAAAATGCTAGGCAGTAGAATAACCATGTTTGTTACCGATGTAGATTATTAGAAGCTTCTTTCTAATCGTCCGAGTGCGCGTGGGAAACTCCAACTCGAAATGTCTCTCCAGGCAGCCCCAAAAAAAATCCCATCTTTTTTCCATATTTCCGTCCGTCCAGCCCGTCCATCCGCTGTTTTTTCTACTCGGGGAACGGACGTAAATCATTGCAATTTCCCGCGTTTTTTCGGGGATAGCGCACACGTCGTGTGTCGTTCGGTGTGTCTTGCCAAATGTCTGTCGCCCCCCCCCCCCCCAGTCGCCAAACACGCGCGTTTATCCCGTAAGGCATGCTTGGCTTATAAGAAGGGCCTCCTGTCCTTGCCCTTCTCACATTATGTGATTTTGCGTCGTGTGCGAGTCGATTTTCTTTTGCTATCCTGTACTACCAGTGTGTGCTTTACAGCCCGACGTCCATCCCATATATCTACCCAGGAAGGAGAAACATTCCCGCCGGAAGTCCATACCCTTGTGTACCTTGAAGCAACCCCACGCACAAGGCAAAAAAGTTACTTCATCATAGGTTCTTTCCTTTTCTGTCCTCGAGTCTGGAAAGTTCATTCTCTCCATTCCTCTCAAGTACCTCCCTACCTTAGATATCCTTCCTCAAACTTGCCACAGAACCATCTCCATGCTTCCTGTCCGTAAGCAATAATTACCTACCTGTCCCATACAACTATCACCGCTCTATAGAGTCAGTCAAGTCAAAACCCTTTGTGCGCGTTAGCTAGCTGGATACTACTAGAATCCCCCAAACCCCGGATCAACTCCAAGTCGCCCCCCCCAAGAAACAACCGTAGAAAAAATGGAACAGATCAAAAGATTCATACTCTTCCTGCGTCTCACAGGCGCGGTGGCCCGCCTCGCTGTCTCCCTCGGCACCACCGCCATCCGCCACAAGCTGACCACCGCCTCCAAATCATCATCCTTCCCCCCCCTGGGCCCAGGGGAAGAGCCGAAAAACGTCGCCATAATAGGCGCCTCATTCGCGGGCGTATGGGCCGCACGCCAGCTCCACGGCGCCCTTCCCCCCGGCTACAGGCTCGTGGTCATAGAGCCGCATTCGCACTTCCACTTCACGTGGGTCTTCCCCCGGTTCTGCGTCCTGGAGGGGCACGAGAAGAAGGCCTTCATCCCCTACTACCTGAAGGGTGTTTCCGACGCCCACGCCGAGGCCGCTGCCGCCCGGGAGCCGCGAGGCGGCGACTTGGAGAGCGCGGAGAAGAAACCGAACGGGCAGTTGAGATGGATACAGGGGCGTGCCACGTCCCTGACAAAATCGTCCATAACCGTCCAGCTCGTCGGCGAATCTGAGGCGACCGAAGAGGTCCCCTACACCCACCTCCTCATCGCGACGGGCGCCATGTCCAAGGAAAAATCCTACCGGGAAACCGGCGGTCTCCCCTCCCGCATGATCGAGAACGACAGAGCGGCCGCCGCGAGGAGGATGAAGGAGATGCAGCAGCGCATCAAGTCCTCCAAGAGGATCGTCATCGTGGGAGGCGGCGCGGCGGGTGTGGAATTGGCTACCGATGCTGCCACGAGACACAACATCACGGACGAAGGGTCGGGCAAGAAGATCGTGGTGGTGCACTCGAGGAGCGCGCCCATGCATCGGTTCGGTCCGCGGCTGCAGAAAGCTGCGCTGGACGGATTGAAGAAGGTGGGCGTGGAGGTGGTGCTGGAGGATAGGGTCGTGGGCGATATCGAGGATGGCATGGTGTCGCTGAAGTCGGGGAAGACGGTTGAGTGCGATTTCTTGGTAAGCCAACACGAACGAAAACCCCCCCCTTTTTTTTTTTTTTTTTTTTTTTTGCTCGTACCGCGATGCCATCTTGGTTCGACCAAATCGATCTCATGCCAACTGACCACCAATATCCGTCGAGCAGATCGACTGCGCCGGTCAAAAACCCGCGTCTTCGATCCTCAGCCCCCTGGCACCGCAGTGCCTCACCGACTCGGGGCACATCAAGATCCGCCCCACCCTCCAGCTCGACGACGACGAGTTCCCAAACATCTACTCGTGCGGCGACGTGGCAGATACAAAGTTCCCCACACCCAACGGCCGATCGGCTTCCGTCCAGGCCGGAATCGCGGCGGAAAACATATTCTCCAGTGTTTGGGGGAAGGAGCCAACGTCGAAATACGTCCCGTCCTGGGTGGACGGCCACATCAAGCTGACCCTGGGTCTGGTAAGTCATTGGTCTCATTGCAGTTCCGCGGCGGCGGCGGAAGGAGGCTAACGATCGGGCAGGAGGATTGCGTCTTGCACTTCGGCGACGAAAATAATACCGAGCTCTTATTCCCCAAGAAGGACGGCCCGACGTTGATGGCGGAAGATGCGTGGCGCAAGATGGGCGCCAAGCCGTACGAAGGCATCGATGACGCGGAAAAGCCAAAGCTCTGAGCTAAATGAATACCGGCATGTATTCACTTGATTGCTCTGCCAATATTTCGGAAAGTTGACGGACATGTTTGGGAACAGGTTCCTGCATACGATCATACACGGCGTTCTTTTGCGGGTTGGAATTATGTATATTGATTGAGCTTCCAAGCATGTCGATGACAAGATAATTCCAGTAGTACATGGCATGCACCTTGGACAAAAGCGAGTATGAGAGGGGGGAGGGAAGGATGCCGTTTCGAAATACCCAAACCTGTCGTAGAAAAGGTGAAGGATGTCGACAAAGCAAATTCTTCCGAGAAAACTGTTATCAAGATCGTCGCGAAACGAGCATGATATGGATCCATGGTGCTTGGCTACCTAGCTAGATCCTCTTGTCTGCTCTCGTCCAAAGCCCCCGGTGGGTGAATAGTCCCACATTAACCACAGTCATAGGGTTTACTGGACCAAGAACGCTGAACTCAAACCTCTTGAACATCTGTTTAGGTTACAAAATTAGTTTCGTGGCCTTGTTTCAATATAGGAGCCCATACATAGGCTGATAACTTACCTCCACAAGAACCTTGTTCAACTCGAGCAGTGCAATGTTCTTTCCAAGGCACTTCCGTCTCCCAGAACCAAACACAAGCTCGAGAGTCATTTACATCTCGTTAAGCTGCTCGGATTATGACCCGAGCCATCTTTTCAGGCTTGAACTCTCCGGCATCCTTGCCCCAGACATCTTCCAATCTCATGACGCCCCAAAGGCAGAGGCTCACGTGGGTGCCCGCTGGAAGATATACCCCCTTGAATGTGTTGGCCCCCTCGGGAACTTCCTTTGCTATAAACCTGGTAATGAGGGGGGTACATGCGCCGTCCCTCTTTGATCACAACTAGGAGGTACGGCATCTCCCTGGCTTCGGCATCCGGTATGACGGTATTTGCCGATGCAGGGCCGGACTTGCCGATTTCCTCCTAGAGCTTCCTAGCGACTCTTGGATGGGTGCTAGCGTACGCTATAGGAGAGTAGCTCTGATGGCAGTGGCAGCAGCATCGGAGCCTGCGGTTATCTGTAGATTGTAGAATGATCTCGGACCCGGCTTCTTCGTGCGTGGTGCCGCGGTGCTTGAAAGATCCCATCATGTCTCTCTGGGATGTTACGTCCGATGCATACATATCGTTTGGCAGCGACGTCTTTGGCAACACTGGCTCGGAGGAAGCAAATATTAGCCGTGACAAAACAAAGTGAAGCTGTGTTCTGTATATTCTCGTCCACATATTGACCGTCACGCACAGCCGCAGCATAGCATCATTCATGGTGGTTGCCCGCCATTGATCGCGATTGGACTGATCCACTGTTACCAAACCACCACCAGCTTGGCTCCCCATTCCATCCATCCATCCATGGGGGTGAGATTGCAATCCGTACTATTCATCATGAAAGTAAATACCAACAGGAGAGAGGGCTAGTGGTCAGATACTCACCATACTTCTTGCATGCATCATACCAGTCCAAGTGTGCCCTTCCTCCTCCAAGGGCACGAGCAACCCACAGCTGTGAGGAACCACTTATTCTGGGGCCCTTGATGTGCCGGAGCCGGTAATCTTGACGCACTGCGTAGGATGCAAGTTGTTGCAAGCGCTGACGAACCTGCCTCTGCACTTTGTATATCTATCATGGATATGAATCGAGAAAGGCACACACACACCTTAATATCAAAAAGACGCAGTGTGATCTTTCCAATCGAGTTGCCTGCCCTATCGGATGTCCTTCTTGACAACGAGATGTACTCCCGGAGGGAAGGTACAAGTGACACATTTTGCTGCGGGCCACTATGTGCATAGTAGGTGCTATTGTATGTGGAAGGAGCGGTTCAAGTAGCCGCTACTGCCAAACGGGACGGGAATGCCGTCTACCCGCCGTCATTCTCCACACTGCTAGACGAGGCCAGCCGCCCCCCACCTGCCAAGCCCGGCCCTCTTACCTCTCCGTAGACGTTGACGATGACACACTAGGCCATTCCCGGGGGAGAGGAGAGCGTCCAGTCAACCGGCTTTCGCGGAATTCTTCACCTCCTCTCCGACCTTCTCTTGCTGCGTATCATGGATTATAGATCGTTTATTTTGCACCTTTGCATCTAATGTAATAAGTGGAAAGTTCTATCAGTAGCAATACTAGCAAAGTGACCGACCGACCTGCGCTGGGAGTTTTAAGACAAGGAATGGAGAAGGGATTAGAACGGCACAGTGGTGGCTAACTTGATGTGTCACATTTTTAACGTGAAAGGTGAAAAGTTGTACTTGATAATTCTAGGGTATCCCATCCAATGAACGCTTATTTATACAGTCTATCAGCAGTTTCGGGCCTTTTTATTGGCAATGCCCCTGTGTAGCCTATGGTTAATGCTATTGCACTGGGTACTCACCAATACAGGGCACGTTCCTAGGGCCGGCCCCTTCCCTTCTGCACTTCCACATCAACTCCATTCTCCCATATCTTGTTCCCATTTCTGTCATATTTAATGACGCTGAAAGCTTCGTAGTCATCCTCATCCTCTAAAAATTTATCTTTCTTCTCTGGCGGCAGCTCAGCGTACAGCCCACCATGCTTTGGCCACTTTAGATGAGGCTCCAGCTCCGGCATGAGGTTCAAGTCGACTTCGACTTCACGGTTCATGGCATTTTTTCCATGTCGCTTGAGGAAAGAAGAGGACGATCCGTTGGTAGCAGCGGCGGGCTTCGAGCGTGAGGGACTACCGTTCGCGCCACGAGCTGGCTGCTCTGCAGGATCCTCATTTTCCATGGCCGGGAAAAGGGGCAAATCTGGTTGCTGCTTTAATGCTTTTGCAAACAGCGAGAGGAGCATCGAGTGCGGTATTGTCGACAGGTAGGCCGATTTCTGCCGGCGACTGTCAGCTAGAGCACAAAAGGAAAATTCCTGTCATTCATATCGGGCTCCGTCAAAAGTCACTCACCTCCTGCAGCGTCCGGTCGTTCCAAGCTACCAGCCCATCGTTCGATCCAATATACGCCTGCTTACGACCTTGACACTTTGCGCAAAACCAGGGGATATCACTACTAGCCACCTGCGGCGGGATTGTTGGGTGCGCACACTGTTGGTGCCATGCATCGTTGCAGCTGTCGCAAAAGACGATCTGGTTATCATCTACAAACGCGAGGCGCTTGCATAGCTGACACATTGCCTGGGCCTCGGTCCTCTTGCTCATAATCTTTTTCCGGTTTGAGTCCTGGTTGGGTATGAACTGCGCCGGCCTTTGGACCTGACGTCCAGACTTTGTCGTCGTCTGGGTGTGCGCCTGTGCGCCTTCCTCGTCCGATGAGTCGCTAAAACCAAACGCAGTATCTTTCCCAGACAGTCTCCGGCCTGTCCTGGAGACGGGCTTGATTACGGGTTTGAAGACCTTACTTCCCCCATTTTGTGGCCCGAGAACCTGTGGCCGGCTAGCAGGAGCGCCGAGCGGCTGTGGCATGGCATAGGTTGGCGCCGGTAGGTGAAGCGTATTTCCCGCTGGGCTCGCCGCCTTTGGAGCAATTTGCTGCCTCGGTGTGGGCGTGGTGTTTAGTGCACGTCGTGGTGGAACACGGTAAGGCACGAAGGCGGGCTGAGATTGTTGCGGCCCCAATGGCTGCGCGGGAAGAACCATCATTGAGGAGGGTTTTATGCTCTGCAGGAGCCTTTCCCTAACATCTTCGAGGCTCTTGTTTGCATCCTTGCTCAGCTGCGCGACAGCAAGACCGCTGTGAGGTCCTATCGATCTTGGCGAGGTGGGGGCTGGTACTTGTCCTGCTTGACCAGTCTGGAGTCTTTTCAGAATCATCTGAGTCCCTTGGCTGTATTGTGGTACGTATGGTGGTCGTGTTGGACTGGCAGCTATCGGCGTGCTTGTTACCTGCTGGGGCGGGGTTGCATTCCCCGGCGCTGTTGACTGATCTGGAGCCATTTTGGCATCAGGGTCCCCGAATCGATGGGAGCTGGTGCGGTACCAGCAACATTGGTGTCGGGGAAGTTGCAGGGGATGGTAAGAGGCAAAGATATTTGCTGAGGATGCAAAGCAAAAGATGCTAGCATGCCGAGTTGTGATGATTGCTGGTTGTGCCTGGGCTCGTCGGGGGTGCTTGCATCGCACACGTGAATTTCACGTGAGCTAGCGAGCGGGTAGGTGCATACCTGAGTCATCTTTCGAGCTCCTTCAAACCCTTCTTGGACAGGCCTGACCAATTATATAAGTTGCCTAGGAGGATTAGTTTAAAGTTTGTAGTGTTGTGAAGGGATTGCCCCCCTTCACTGCATATTAGTCACTGCCTGTTAGTCATGGAGGAGAAAGTGGCACTAGACCACTGTTGAAGTGGTAAGTAATACTCACTGAAAGCGATGTTTATTGATGATGTTGTATGTAGTTGTCTGCTTCTTCCTTTGCCAGATGGCAGAAATGCTGCCCTTTTATGACCTACTTGGTATTACATAATTTCCAAGCCACACCATTTCCCATCTTGCGGAGGCCTGCAGGCATCTCTTCCCCAGAATACAACAATATCTTCATCCCCAACTAGCGCCTGTTTCCCAGCCTATTTGACATGAATTTCATTCCAGAGACTAGTTCCTAGTCTATATATGTAGTAGCTAGAGTTTACTAAATGCCGCCTGGCAATGCCAAAGTTACTAGCACATGGTGGGGAGTATATTGTCCAGTGCGGAAAACACACACCTAAGCCACCATTATTCTAAGGTGACTTGACGATGTGAAAGCCCTGGACGAGCCGCCGAAAAGCTACACCACCAAGCGTCGACTCACTTCTTACCGTAATCTAACTCACACACGGCAATGAAATGGGTCTAAGGATGACGAGAAGCCCTAATCGCCTTTTTCCAGACCACAACTCGGCTATCTCGGACTGCAGAATTCTGTTACCCTTCTTCCACCCTCCCTTTACCTCTCTTAGACCCTGGTAGAGTTACGAATTACGATAATGAAAGCTATGGGGGGCAAGTAGGGTCGGGTGCACGAGAACGTACAAGAGAGCAAGGTTATGATGAGCACGGGTTAGAGAGAAGAGAGCACGGGTTAGAGGAGAGAGTGCACGACTTAGAGAAGTAGGTAATGCCAACGACTTGAGTGACGAGATTTAGAGGGGTGGATACGGTGGGCACGCGAGAGATGAGGCCTCTAGGGTATGCGACCGCGAGAGCACGGGAGCAGGAAGGTATGAGGCTATGAAGTGTGGGTTTATGGCCGATGGGGATCCTGCCGATGAAGCTGGGGGGAGCGAAGTCATGCCGCCGTTGCCTATTTCGATGAGAAAATGGATGAACTCTGCTACGAGAAGCAACACCAACTGGCCACGACGGGGAGATACCGGGGATATGTCGGGAACATACCGGGGAGATACCGGGGATAAAGCTACTAGTATGTGTTATGACGCCCGGAGGATCGAGGGACAGATCAACTATGAATGTCACGACTGTAGAGGGACTTCACGCAGGCAAAAGCATATGGGAGACTAGATGGCTATAGAGGACATGGGGACCTTGACGGCGGCGATAACAAAGGACGACCTAACGAGTAACGCCATAAACTTATTAGCAACTTCAAACATGATATGCAACATTGCTTCGATACCATGAGAAGGTTCATTTTCAATGACTGGGCCTCGAAGCCATCGACACAAGTGCCGACTACATTAAGCGGCGACGGAAGCCAGCTATCTCCCCGGTAGTGGTTGGTAAGCGTCATGGGGCCAAAATGCAGACTTCGGAATCCCTCCTAGACACGAACGGAAATCACCGTGAAGTTTCCCACACGTAGATGGTTTTTGTTCTCGGAATTCCGAAAGCCACACAAGAACTAGGATCTCCTGGCCTGACGCAGGGGACGGACCATGGGGCTCGAAGCTGCACCCCGCAACCTACCATCATCGCCCATCGCACAGGAAACACCCGTTTCTCCAAATTCTGGTCATTCCACAAATCTCAACGACACATGGCAGGAGTCTCGAATTTTTTCGCATGTTTGTATGGGATGAAATGTTGCCCTTGATGCTGCGGAGAGAAGGCACATGCAGTGCGGGGGCCCCACTTCCCCGTTTTAACCCTGCCGATGCTTCCGGCAGGTAGTTACGACCGGCGGCAGCCTTCATTCGGCCGGGGCCCTTGGATTCTCCTACTAGTGGGCCACGGCGCATGAATCTATGGGGCGACATCCTGTACGGTCTCGCTTTGGGATGAGGAGAAAGTGGATACAAGTCGAGAGAAGGGGAACGCGGTCAAATATACCGGCACGCGTTACGGATAAGTAGACTGAGCTTCATTGCCCTCAGGCTCGGGCTACTAATACTAGAACTCTCAACTTCAGTTTCTAACTCGACTACTCTCACCTTTCTTCCATTTCACGGCGCACCGACTACCTACAACCATCTTTTGAGCAAGCACAATTCAACAACACACGGCACAGATAGACGGCGAAAGCAACACGAGACGAGACAGGCATACATACTCACTCATTCGCTCACTCAATACCATGGCGGTCCACTCCCTCTTCCACTCGCAGCCGCAGTTCTCGGGCTTCATGAAACCCTGCCGGTTCGAGGGACAAGTCTCCTCCCTCGAGGTGCGCGGCCGCATACCCCCAGCCATCAACGGGGTCTTCTACCGCGTCATGCCAGACCCGGCGCAGGTGCCCTTCATCGAGAACGACCCGTGGTTCAACGGCGACGGCAACGTCTCTGCGTTTCACGTTCACGATTCCCGTGTCGACTTCCGACAGCGGTATGTACGGACGGAGAAGTTCGTGAAGGAGCGACAGGCGGGGAAGGCATTGCTGGGCAAGTACAGAAACAAGTACACGGACGCGGTGGAGTTTACAGTCAGGAGCACGGCGAACACGAATATTTTCCCCTTTGCCGGAAAACTGCTGGCGTGCAAGGAGGACAGTCCTGCATATAGGGTCAACCCGCGCACACTGGCGACGGAGGGCCTGGAGACGTTTAATGGGGAGCTGCCTTCTTGCACGTTCACGGCGCATCCCAAGATTTGCCCCGATACTGGAGAGATGCTGTGTATGGGTTACGAGGCAAAAGGAGATGGCACGCCAGATGTGTGCTATTTTAATGTCAGCCCCGAGGGCAAGGTCAAGGAGGTGGTGTGGCTCGTCGCGCCGGTCGTGGCCCTGATTCACGATTTCGCGTTTACCGAGAACTACGTCTTGTTCCCGCTCATCCCGCAAACATGCGATCTAGAGAGGCTCAAGAAGGGAGGCGAGCACTGGCAGTGGGACCCGACTATCCCCTTCTACGTCGGGGTGCTGCCAAGGAAGGGAGCAAAGGGGACGGACGTGAAGTGGTTCCGCGCGCCGAACGCGTTCCCGGGGCACACGGTCAATGCGTTTGAGAACGAGAAGGGAGATATTGTGTTCGACCTCCCCTCAACTGACAGGAACGTGTTCTTCTGGTGGCCAGACAAGGACGGAAATGCTCCCGAGCCCAGTTCCATTCACGCGCAGCTGCTAAGATTCACCATCGACCCCAAAACGAAGAACCTGGACCTCCCTCCTGCTGAAGTACTGAGCAAATCCGACATTGAGTTTCCTCGAATCGACGATAGATTCCAAGGCAAATCCCACTCGCTTGCTTACTTCGACCTATTAGATCCGTCTCTGGGGACTGACTTTGCCCGTATTATGAGGCCGGATGTCGTTGGTGGAGGACACCCGGTGTATAATGCGCTAGGAAAGTACAACTATAAGACGAACAAGATGGAGGCGTATTGTGCTGGCCAGACGCACCTCATGCAGGAGCCAGTACTGGTGCCGCGGTCTAAAGACTGCGAGGAAGGGGATGGATGGCTGGTCGCGCTGGTGAATAACTACGAGACCATGGGGAGTGAGCTACACATTGTGGATACGAAGGACATGAGTAAGGCAGTGGCCATTGTGTATCTGCCGGTCAGGCTGAGGGCTGGACTGCATGGGAACTGGGTTGATGGCTGGGAGTTGGATATGTTGGAATGATGGGGCTGGACGTTTTTCTTGCGAGAACATTGGACAATCATTTTCCCATTTCATGGATGTTTGGATTGGATATGGACGAATGCTACGATCATGAGCCGATATTTCTTTTACCGTCAGATCTAGGTTCCTAGTCAATATGGGGTCGAAGGTTCTGGGTGAACCTTATATTTGCCATTTTGAGACAAAATATGCTGTACTGGTAGACGACCAATAAGCCGTTTACTGGGTAACTCATGCCGGCATCCGCTATAAAAATTCCTTTCTTGAGATCCAGTCCCTGGTGAGCATCGTGATAGCTCGGCAACGGCTTCTACGTTTCTTGAATAGTGTATCTTCAGGCACGACATTTTAGCGCCATGCAGCAGCCAGCGACCCCACATGCTGATAGAAGAGCCCGGTCTCGGGGAGGGGGGGGGGCGGCAGTGGGGTGGGCCTCGGCATTGATCCACCACCACCGCTTCTCGTCGGTCTTAAATAGGGCACCACGCCGCCTTCCGTGTATCATTGATGTACATTGAAGTGATGGTATTTGAAAACCCATTCAAGACAGCAGAAACCAACCATAACGATGAGGCTCTCTCCGCATACTCTAACCCGAGTCCGATCCGGTTCCGGGCTGATGCCCCGTATAGACCGTTTCCGGTGGTACTCCGCACAATCCACGAAACCCACGAATCCCCGGCCGCTGGAGGGATTCCGAGTCCTGGATATGACGCGGGTGCTTGCAGGTGTGAGGAAATCCGGTATCCCTATACATTTATAGCGATCAACTATGCGAAGAACCATGTCGCGTGACTAACAATGCACTCTCTCTCGGACGCCAACAGCCATACTGCACACAAATGCTAGGCGACCTCGGGTGGGTGCACCAATCTGCAATGCCTACCCATGGCGCAAATGCAGAGCGGAAAGATAACCACGTGCCACTAGAGCGGAAGTAATCAAGATCGAACATCCGGTCCGGGGCGACGACACACGGGCATGGGGACCTCCTTACGCGCCGTACAAGCCCGAGTCCGGGCATGAAGGGCCGGGCGAGAGCGCGTACTATCTCGGAGTGCGTAATACTTCACACTGCACTACAGGAACTACAATGACACTCCCCGCCCCCCGCCCCCCCCCAAAAAAAAAGCCTTACACATGTCCACAATACAAGGAAACGTAGTCTAACACCGCTCCAGGTCAACCGCAACAAAAAATCCCTCGCCTTGTCCTTCTCCTCCCCGTCAGGTATCCGCGTCCTGCACCGCCTGGCCCAAAAATGCGACGTCCTGGTAGAAAACTACCTCCCCAACTCCCTCTCAAAGTACCATCTCGACTACCCTTCCCTCTCCGCGCTGAACCCGGACCTCATCTACGCAAGCATAACGGGGTACGGGCAGACGGGGCCGTACTCCTCTCGCGCAGGCTACGACGTGATGGTGGAGGCGGAGTTCGGACTCATGCACATCACGGGGGAGAGAGACGGCCTTCCCGTGAAGGTAGGCGTAGCAGTCACAGACTTGACCACGGGGCTCTACGCTAGCAATGCCATCATGGCCGCCCTGCTGGGGCGGGAGACGCGTCGTCGGGTGAGACGGGAGGGAGGGGCGGGGGGTGAGGAAGCCTTGGGCCAATGGCTCGATCTGAGTCTCAGCGATTGCCAGACCGCGACTTTGGCGAATATCGCCAGTAGCTGCCTCGTCAGCGGAAACCCCGATACCGGGAGATGGGGAACTGCTCATCGTATGTAATTTATTTCTCTCTCCCACTTGCTCGCTAGCATACTACTTACTACCCCTTTTCCTTCCCCAACCCGGTGGAACCAGGTGTGTAGGTATAACTACATGCTAACAAAGCCCAACTTATTCCCCCACCCCGCCTTTGTCTTTTTTTTTTTCTAAAAAAAATAAAATAAATACAGCCTCGATAGTACCCTACCGCTCCTTTCCCACCAAAGACACCTCCATCCTCCTCGGCGGGGGGAACGACCGACTCTTCCACATCCTCGCCGACTGCGTATCCCTCCCCCAACTCAAGTCCCACCCGGACTACCTCACCAACGCCCTCCGCGTGCGGCACCGCGACGAGCTGGAATCTGCCATCTCCTCCGCCACGCGCACGAAAACCACCGCCGAGTGGCTCGGCGTGTTCGAGGGCAAGGGAATGCCCTACGCGGCCGTCAACGACGTGCAAACGGCTCTCCGGCACCCCCACACCAGGGCCAGAAACATGGTCGTGGAGGCCGAGCACGGCGCGTGCGGGAAGCTGGAGCTCGTAAACACGCCCATGAAGTTCTCCAATGCCGACGTCGGGCTGCGATCCCCGCCCCCCACCCTCGGCGAACACACCGATGAAGTCCTGGCCGGGCTGTTGGGAATGCAAGACGGTGAGATTCAGGAGCTGAGGAAAGAAGGGGCTGTGAGGTAGATACCTACCTGGGTAGGTAGAAGGAGACGAGGACCCATCAACCGAGAGAACCGGACGGGGAGATACATTGGAGGAGTGGGTTGGGTGCTCCGTAGGAGGGCTTGTTATATACATAATGGATATAATACTTGCCTCAAAGACCCAGGTAGGTGGGCACCGTAGCAAGCGGTTGATAATAAACAGGGACTGTGCGTCTAAAATTGAGCATAAACCCCTCGAGGCTACTACTTGAAAAAAGTATATCTTTATGCGAGATTTTCTGGAAGCACGGAGTAAAGTATCTCTGGAAGCGCTATTGAAATCACTGTAAGCACCACAGCCACAGAAGCAGCCTTGCACACATTAACAATGGCAGAAAATCAATGCCTGCAATTTGATGCTGGTTGGTCTATTAATAATACCAAGGAAAACCGCGAACGTCCCAAATGAAGGGGGAAAAGGCCGCAAACCCTACGCTGAAATGAAATGATGCACCAAAAGCAATCGACCCCTTAACTCCGCTATTGTGATACGCCTGCGTGGCCCGTGACCCGCCCTTTCCTTTACGAAACCGGAAGGTTCTCCATCTTCCAGACGATGACACCATCCTTCTTCCCCTCCTTGTCGGCCTTGCTCTTGGACTCGTCCAGCTTTTGAAAGATGCTGGCCTTGGGGTCGATGATGGTGTTCTTATCGGCGTACAAGAACTTGTATGCAGTCTTGATCGTTCCGTCAGACACGCCGGCGACGCCAGCAATGGTCTTGCTGGACTTGGGCTGCCCGAGCAGATGCGATGCCATGTAGATGCAAGCAGCAGCGATACTGAGCGGAGAGCGGCCGGCAAGGGCCTTAACTTTGGATGAATTGACGGCAAACTCCTTGGCGGCCTGCTCGAAGACGTACGAGTTGGAGAAGCCGAGCTGGGCGCAGTACCTGCCGCAAAGGTCGGGGGCGCTCGTCGATGTTGCCTTCTCATAACCCCTAACGCCTGCGAGAGGATCGTTGTTGTTCTGCTTCTGCTTGTTGAGGAAGGACTCGAGCTCCTTGAAGACCCTTCCGATCACCTTCTTGCTGACGTGAGTGAGGTTGAAGATCTCGCGGAAGGTGCGGTGGCACTCGGTCTGGCGGCAAGCAATGAAAATGCAGCCTGCCACGATAGCCTCCTGTGGCTTGCCCTTGAGAACCTTTGCGTCGTCCACTAGCTTGAAGATGTGCTTGGCGGCTTCGGCGGCGGGCTTTCCCGTTCCAAGAACGTCGCAGTGGCTCTGGATCTCCTTGTACGCTTGGAGCAGCTGCTTGTTTGACTTGGACTCGATGGCCTTGGACTGCGTGCGGTTCAGGTCGCGTGCAGCGCGGCCCAGCTCCATGCCTCCAATGGAAGTCTCAAGCTGAGAGCCGTTGAGAAGGTGGTTGGCGCCGTCTCCAACACGGTTAGGATCGTCGTGGTTCTGGTCGTCGTTGGCAAATGTACGCCACTCGGACCGCATGTCAATCTCACGTTCCGAAAGCACGATGCCGCAGGACGTGCACACGATGTCGCCAGTAGAAGTCTCCTCGATAATGTTGGGGGGCATCTCTCTGCACTCCTTGCACATTAGGATGTTGTGCAGAGGACCGTCGACGTAGGAGCTATTTGGCTCGGTACCAGGGAATGGGAAGTCTGCCATAATAGCGAAGAGTTTGGGTTGGGTGTGTTTAGAGTTGACAGATGCTGGGGCGTTCGATGCAATCGTGGTGGACTCGATTGTCTTCTTGGCTACTGGGAGAACCTCCTTGGTAAGGCTTGGCTCTTGTGGCTTAAGCCTCTTGGGCACCTGCTTCTTAGGCACGTGGGTGCCTTTCTTAAGATCAAACTTCTTGGACCGCCGCTTCTCGATTCGGAGGGCCTTTCTCTTAGCAGAAAGAGCCTTTACGAGACGGGCAGTGAGGTCTGTGCGCTTGGCAATGTTCTTGGAGAAGAGCTCTTGTGCTAGTAGCGGATACACGATGATGGTTTGGTGGGTGCCGTCACGACGAGGTGGCGACACACAAGCTTACAGCCTTGCTTCTGGTAGGGTTCTCAAGGTAAGGCAAGCTTGGGTAAGCGAGAAAGAAGGGTCGCAAGTATATGAGGTCACGATGGTTCAGAGACGTAGTAAAACAAACCGAAGAGAGCGAGAAGCAGGATGTGGCAGGTGTGGGCACCTCAGTAAGGTTCTTGCTGCGAAATTTACTGTGACGAGTGACTCTGGGATCACTTAGACTGCAGGCAATGGGTTAGACGAGAGGCCTGTTAATTGGGAGTTCAGCAAGTGGGCCTCGAGATGATGGGTGGACCTGCAGTGACAGACCCTTTCAGTTCTGGTCTCCAGAGGACAACGGCCTCGGAAATTCTGCAGGTTCTGTCCTATTCTCTTTTCTTTCCGTTCTGAAATCTATCGACGATGCAAAGTTGGTAGCGAAGAGGCTCTACTCGGTAGGCTTTCGCTCCTCGAGAAGTTTTGGATTCAAAACACTCGGCCGACCGACTTGTTCTACAACCAGCGAAGGTGTCCGACGTCAAGGATGTCTCAAGACGCCAGAAGGAAAAGTCGTCAGGGAATCGGCGTTGCTGTCAGTCGAGAAGGCTCGCAAAGCAGGGGATAAACAGGCCCTTGTGTTTGCGGGCGGGCTTCTTTCGAGCTGAGGGAAGAAAAGCGTCGCTTTTGAATGCGCGTCTTTGTCTCGCGGAGAAAAGGCGCTCGCAACTTGGGTTCGGTAACGAAGACAACGGGATCGGAATCCAAACTCGATGCGTGCCGAGTTCACTGCTGTGGGTTGCTACCTTTATTTTCTCTTTTCAGCCCTGGCAAAACGAGTGTGTTGATGAGAAGGAGAGCGTTGGCAGAGGAAGGAAGGTGGGAGAAGCCACCTAGATGAGCCTGGCCGCCTGGAATTGAGTAATCAAAGGGAGGCAACCACCCTTATCGAGGAGTCAGCCAGGCGAAAATTTGAGGAATAGTGGCCTCTATTGGCTGGAGAATTATCGGCAGTCCTCTCTTAGCGGCCTCGATCACGTGAATCAAATTGAAGTTTTCCAGTCATTTTCTTTTGTCGCCTGCTTGCCTTGCAGCCCTGACTGAAGCATAGGTTCCAAAAAACTACATGTTTAAAGTAATTTATATTAGAAGCACTCTAAAAACACATAACACCTCCTTCATTCGAAGAGAATCCAAGCGCCGCACTCGGAAAGGCGAATTTCTCTTACCAACTACGTGGAATATGCTCGGTTAACCTTCCCGGTGTCTCCATAAACGACTCCAGCTCACGATTCTCGGCGGAGTCATGCATGTCTTGTAATCCCCTAGGGGTATATTCACATCATGGAAGCAACAGAAGGCCTCCGGGCTAGTTCGAAGACTTTCTATGTGTGAGCTTACTTCGCTAATGTACAGAAACCCTCGAACCCAGACCAGCAATACATAATGTCCACCTAAGACACCAACACTCTGTCTGTGGCCCAAAGATCCCGGTAACCCCGTTTGTCATACCCGAATAAAGACAACAGATATATGTACAATTGATTATTTATTTGTCTTTCATCGCACAGACAATGACACGCTTTATACTCTTGCGACACGCGCTGGCCGCATCGGTTGCAAGCCTTCAATGTCGTAGGGGCTAACTCGTTCGATTATGGTGGGCTCCATGGAAGCTAGTGCTGGATGCAGACCCGGAGGCGGGTGCAGCGGATACTGCGGTGGGATTATGATGGGCGATGGTTGGGCACGTGTATATGGGCCGTATCCAAAGGATTCTGATGATACTGTCCTCGAATGTGACGGCGTCGTATCCTCCCTGTCGGTGATGCACGGGTGAATCTCTCCCGAGCTAGACCTCTCGCGGTTTATCCTCGCTTCGAACTCCTTCCAGTCGTCCCTCAAGCCTCTCGGCCTGTCGTCGTCGAGCTCGATATCTTCCTCGTCCTCGCCCCTGTGAGGGATGTTGCTATACCTCGACATGATGGAGCTCATGGAGCTCGTGGTGCTTCGTGTGGCAAGGGACTTTCGGATCATGATGGCTCGTTGCGTTTCTTGCTCTTCCATCTGCTTTACATTACTGAGCTTCCGTACCCGAGCGAACTCTCCCCGGCCTAGGGGTGCGCTTCTGCTGCGCTCTGAATCCCGAGCCTTCTTGGCACTTGACCTCTTCATTCTGAAAAGGAAGACCACGGAGAGGACGACGAGCACGCCAATTATGACACCGATTATAATCCATGTTGTCGTCTCGCTGTTGTCCCCCTCGGTTGATCTTCGCTCGACTGCAACTCCTTTTATGGATGCGGGGATGTATGGCATGTTGGATAGTTGGGTTTGAGCTTATGGTGTAGTTGTATGATTTGTTTTTCGACGGCGAGTTCCAGGCTCTCGACGTTATGACGGGTAAAGCATTCTATCTATGGAAGAATCCATAGATGGGTCGATTATTGTGTGTCTGCTTTGTTCGGTCGGGCGGCAATGGAATTATGATCAAGAAGGAGACTTCTTTAAGACAGATGTAAACTTAAATACCTATATGAGGCTGGCGACATGGGATGGAGAGCAAGGTCAAGGTGAATTGATGGGAATGGCAAGGGCCGCAAGATATACATAGGTGCAGCAGATAACAGGAACTGCCGAATACTGCAGGCCACAAGTCTGCCCGGATTGAACTATGCTAGTGGCACTATTAATGGTCATTGCCTAGTAACACGAACCGGGCACTCTTTCGATCGACATGGGCAGACCCAAGGAGCCAAGGAGCATGTACTACCCATTCACCACTGCTGCTGCTTGACAAATCGAACTTCGGATGGAATCTTGTTCTAGCGGGCACCAATATTGGGCAATGATTGTGAGATGTAGCACGGGGGCGTAGACATGTGGTTCTGCGCTCCGCCCCCACCGTCTTCCCTGTGTACATAGTACGGTACACTTGAGGGAGGGTGGCATTTGGCCGCTGGGGTTCTCTGGTATAGGGAGCCAGTAAGCTACTGTGTAGAGCGTGTGGCTGCCAGACACTCCCAAAATGCCTTGCTAACGACTGGTTGGTCGGAGTTGCGTGCGGGGACAGTCCGCTAGACGATACGAAAACGAGACGCATATTGGGCAAAAGATAAAAACAGTGCACATGATTGACTGTGCTAGGTAATACATCCCAACTGGGGGTTTTAGGCTATCCATGGACCATGAACTCTCATGATCCTTCCCAGGCTGGTATTTGGCATCCAGAGGCTGAGCAGCACAGTCTGCCAGCCCACCGAGCGAAGAGGGCATTCGTCACCTATATCTAGAGACTGAGCTTTGTTGGTCGCAACAAGTGATAAGGATAAACCCGGTCATTCTTCTGGGTTTTACTACACCTTAGCAGTATCAAATACCTCGGATGATGCCAGATGCTACATGCCAAGTTAGCAATGGAAACATTTTGTTTCTTTTCCCGTTTTATACGAGCAAAATGCTAAAAATGGCGGGCTCGTGGAACGGACTCTAGCACACTTGCATTGACAGCCAGCTATGTATGCTGTAAGGTTAGGTAGATCCCGGCCGGTTGTCTCTCAACAACAACATGCACGATGACGAGACGGAGAGAGTCGATACGAGGCCCGCCCCGGGCATCCACATACAGAGGGACAAAGTACAGATGTTCGAGATAACGGAATACCAATGCTACACAGAGAAAGAAGACCTAGAGGAAGCTGAAAGTAACTATGCGATGCGTATCTATGTACATTCCGCGATAGCTCAAACCACCTCTGCAAAATCTCTGCCTTTGTAGGACAGAGCTTCAGAACGGCACTTGGTCACTCTTTCTGCCTCCCGCGCGTCCGCACTGGGAGGCTGTGCTGGCTGCCGAGGAGGACGGGGTTTGATAGAGAGTGCCACACACTCTACCCATACAGCACTACATTTCTACTGTTGCAAGGCGCAAAAAAAAAAAAAAAAAAAAAAAAAAAAAAAACCGGATGCTCAGTTCTACGCCAGCGAGCCGCGCCGTAACGGGCATCTTGTGTGTGTGTGTCGCATAGAGCCTGGGAGCAGGTGGCAAAGCACATGCTAATTACATGAACTGTTGTTGCACTTGAACTGCAAGCTCATGATACACATGCACTAGAAAGGCCGGACAGGTACGAAAATGCAAACCGTCGCCCGCCAACAAGCTACGACGCCAGGTCACCCAGCTCCTTGCCTCCATCGTGCCTCCACCGTGCCACTATTTTGCGCTTCTCCTCGCATGCACATGTGGATACATTGTTCTGGGCAGGTCTGGTATACCCCTGATGTTCGTATTAAGTCCACGTCGAGGAGCATGTCCGCACGAAAAACATATCATCGTGGCTTTCAAATGCCTTGCTACCCCCCTTGCTTTGCGAGTGGAGAGTTTGAAAAGTTGAAAGTTGTGGCTTGGAAGTTATGTAATACCAAATAGGTCATAAAAGGGCATCATTTCTGCCATACAACATCGGCAATAAGCATCGTTTTCGGGGATCATCCATTTCCACTCCAACAAGGTTTGCCTAGAAGTATCAATGGATTTGGAGGTGGGTGGGCATACGCATGCACTGCATAGGATAGGCAGACTCTTCGATCCTTTGCCCTACCTCAAAGTGCCACTGCCGGAGGGGACGAGGAGGAGAAAACGTTCCGATAAATACAAGATATCATCATACCGTCCTGGCCCTCATAACCGGCATTATCTGCCATTGGTTTCACCAACAGAGCTACTGGCCGCGACCCATTCTTACCCACCCACCTAGAGTAGTATATAGCATATTCATATGTACGATTAGTCTCGCCAAATGGGAATGGAGTACGGACTACGAGAATCCTTCAATCCGCCCGCCCAAGGTTTAAAGCTCAACCACTACCAATATCTGGATTCCGGCCCCCAAAACTCCCACTCCCACGGAGTACCGAATACCCATTGGGCAAAAGGTGATCAAACGTCTGACAGGATTCACGTACGTAGTCCACAAGGTCCTGCACGTCCTCAAAGTCCGAGACCAAGGAGCTTGTGTGGCGGGTGAATTGCTGTGGCTGGACATGACCATTGATATGTAGATGATTCTATGTGGTCAGCTCAGCCTTAATATCCTCCGTCAACCGTCACGCCCTACTACTATGCCTACCTGGCGGAACACCACCCACCCCGTGATAATATGAGAAGGATTCACCAGAAACAAAATTACTTGGCAAGTACAAGTCATACGAAAGTTCATAGCAATTTCCAGGAATAGGGTTGAAGAGACCCATTCTCACAGCACTAGCAAGGTCCAACTTTGCTGTCGCCTGGAAAAGAGTTTGCGCTTGCAGATATCGATCCCTAGAGAGAAAGGATATGTCTATTGGGAACACAAGGAGTCCCAGTGGAACTTTTGTGCTACTTCGACGGGATGTCAGGGTCACACTGGTACAGCCACATCGCAAGCCATGTTTCTTGCGTTGGCAAGGGAACTTTTGGGATTTCCCCTACAAATGCTGTCGAGGCTCTAGAACCGTGCTGTAGAATGGATCATAGGGAACCAATTCAGCATGAAGCGAGACGGGCTGTGTAAAGGGCCACTTCAAGTCGTAGGCCAGCCGGGCAACGACGTACATTTTGCGACATAGTGCGAGCTTTGAAATCTTGGATTATTGTAGGGAGAAACGGCAACTATTTACCATTGGTAGTACGGACGGGATGATTGTATGTTTGGTGTCGCGTTCCAAGTGAGCATGACTTCGCGTTCAGTGTCTAACAAGCCGACAATTCTTACAATCCGATGGTTTCTAATTATCACTTTATCATGAGTGTGGCTTCAACGTTGAAAAATAGATCAAATAGAAGCGGTCAGATTCCTTACCTGGACACTTGTAACACCTAATTGGGCTGACTCGGCTGACTCGGCTGAGCTGTCTGTGGTCTGTAGAACCAGCTACTGTATGGCGGAATGTTCTTCTACAGATAGCCGCAGAATTTTCATCGAAAGCTACGTCTGGACACTGGATTTTACTTCAACAAGGACTCGAACGTCAGGTTTCGAGTTAGATAACACCCTCAAAGCTGAGATTTGATGATGAAGAAAAGAAATCGAACGGACTTGCAGCAGGTCGCGCAACCCCCCCTAATAACTGATCTCGAAAACGTGCAAATTGAGAGATGTAGAACCGAAGCGCGCAGTCTCGGGCTGCGGGAAGATATACCCGGCCCAAGGCCAAGCGGAGCGTCGGATATTGTGGTGACCACAAGACGGGACTATTCTAGTGGAATCGTTCTAGCTACCTGAGGTCTTCGGTATGATCCTCCGGCGAAAGTGGAAGAACGGGGCTACTGCTTCTGAGCGAAGCAGAGTGACGGAAGATGTAAGGAGAATACCATGTTTGGCTGTATGCCCAAGATCGTGATGTTGGAATGAAGTGTTGGCAATAGGTTGAGGAAGCATGAGGACAGTATAGGCCACAATATGGCTAGACTGAAGATGCAAGGGATTCGGCGATTGCAAGCATCATTAAAACAAATTAATATTTGATCTACATTAGGTTCGGGAGAGTACTATTATGAAGATGTGCTGTTGCCAGCGGTCTGGTATCAAGTGCAAGCGCAAGTCAATATCGGTATAAACGAATCAACAGCCAGCTGGGTGGGCCCCTGCCAGGCCAGGTGTGCACGGATCGCTGAGGTGCTTGGTGCTGAGGCCTGAGGCCAACACAGAATTCCAAAGTCATAAGCCGCTGCATCCACATAGCTATCTAGCGCGATTCCTTCGCAAAACCGCAAACCAACCGCGATTTGCATCCTCGTTGCAACGACCACCAGCTTCTCAACCCACTTCCCTCGACGCAAACCCCACCACAACAATGGGCCGCAGACTAGGCAGGGCCGCAGCGAAGCGTGCCGCGGCTGCTCTGGGTATGTGCATGATTCTCAATTCGCCAGTCCACCCATGCCTCTCTTCAATGACAGCCACCAAATTTCCCACTTGCTAACCTCCACTGTAGAGAGCACCCCCAAAACCCTCCACGTCGAAGAGGACGAACCCATGGCCGATGCCGATGCCGATGCTGATGCCGATGCTGATGCCGACGCCGATACAGAAGTGGCTGAGTCCCCGACCCCTGCTGTCGCCGAAGAGAACAATAACGACGACGACGCAAATGATAACGAGGAGCAATCAGGTGCCGAAGAGGCAGAGGAGGAGGAGGAGGAAGAGGCAGAGAACGAAGACTCACCATCAGTCAAGTCGCCGTCTCCCCCTCCCCAGCCAGTGATCCGCCGGAAGCGACTTGGTCGGCCGCCTAAGAACCGACCTCCAGACTGGGACCAGCCCGTCGCCCAAGACCGCGACGAGTCCACCCCACGGCGGAGAGGCAGGGGCGGTTACAGGGGACGCGGAGGACGAAAAGGCCAACAGCCCAGCGTCGCCCAGCAACCCATCGACAAGGACGGAAACATGATGGACATCATCGACGACGAGGTTGCTCTCCCAGAAGATCCCGAGGGCGAGACAAAGGTGGACAAGCTCGGCAACCTTCAGGGTGGCCGCGAGTACAGGTGTCGCACCTTTACCATTACGGGCCGCGGCGAGAGGCTCTACATGCTTTCCACCGAGCCGGCCCGGTGCGTCGGTTTCCGCGACAGCTACCTTTTCTTCACCAAGCACCGCAAGCTCTACAAGATCATCGTCGACGACGACGAGAAGAAGGACATGATCGCGCGGGATATAATACCCCATTCGTACAAGGGTCGCTCAATAGGGGTGGTGACCGCGCGTTCCGTATTCCGCGAATTTGGCGCCATCATCATCGTGGGTGGACGCCGTGTCACTGACGACTACGGCGTTGCCAAGGCGAAGGAAGACGGGGTAGTCGAGGGAGAACTGGCAGATCCGAACGATCACTTCAAGGAAGGGGAGCCGTACAATAAGAACCAGTACGTTGCTTGGCATGGTGCCAGTGCCGTGTATCACCAAAGCGGTCCTGCTATCCCGCTGCAGGCCCAGAAGGTTGAGATTGCGAAGAAGAGGAGGGTTGGCATTAATGACATGAATTGGATGCTGGAGCATGCACGGGAAGCGTCGTGAGTCATCCCCAGTCCAGGCACCCCCCTCTTTGGAGATTGATGAATATCTGGCTAACCCGTTTGAAAACCCCCCCCTAGACAATTCAACAGCGCCCTCTCCGCCGTCCGCGCCGAACGACAAAAGGGCGTCTACGACGTGCACACCAACATGATGCTGAAGCCCGCCATCATGCAGCCGACACACGTGCGCATCGAGCAAGTCACGGACTACTCTGACTCCTCTCCTAGCACAAGCACCACAAAGTTTCCCCCGCTGAATCCCAAGGTGGCGCGCAACTTCTACATCACGGACACGTACATGGAGATGCCGGTAGGCGGGGGTGTTTCCTCGGCCGCCTACGAGGACAACGATCCGAACGACATGCTAGCTTCGTTCCGCGGGTTGGAGGTTGTGTCGGAGGAGATGAGGGATTTGCTTCCACCCGAGTGCAGGGCCGCTTTTGACCGGGCGAGGGAGAACGAGATAAGGTTCAAGATGGGCAGGGGCACGGAGGCGGAGATGACACATAGGCGGGAGCCCAAGATTGACAAGGCTTTGGTGCCTTACAGTATTAATGCTTGACCAGACCCCGTGTGGTGTGTTTCGGCTCGGCTTCCCTGGTCAGCTAAGAGAGAGGTCATGCCTATCTCGGACAAGCATGCGCGGGTAGAAATGGAACTCGTTGTTTTTCCGTGGTCTTGAACGGAGTAGACGGATTGTTTAGCGAATGTGTTTTTGCTGCTTCTGGCGTACGAGCTACATAGCTGGTGGCTGGATGGCACGCCGGGCTTGCCTATTGAGCCGCCGTAGATTTCAACTCGGGAAGCGAGCGAGAGATCAATATCATGGCTTGTCTTGTCTGTCTTTCGACCTCTACTATTCCCTTATTGCGAGCAGCGACAAAGCGTTCCTGCTCGTGACCGTTGATTTTCCGAAGTAGTTACATGTTACGTTTCCGAAGCGTTTTCTCGACCGCTGCGTTTTTCCCTATCCGAGTCATGGTAGGTAGGTAGGCAGGTAAAAGTCGGTGTTCAATGGCCGCCCGCGAGGACCTTTTCCAAGGCGCCGCTCGTCTCGGGGTGGTGAGTGGCAAGGGGGAAGCTGCTAAACCCTCTTTTCCCGCGCAATAAAGAGGACCATCCAGGAAGGAACGCAGCCGTTTTCGCCCAGGGAGTCGCTGGGTAGTAGCCGGCCCAAAACCACTGGCCTATTATCAAGGAGCGGGCTGATTGGGTGGGCTGTTGGCTCGTGCTGCTGCTTAGCGGGTGTGGCGGTACGAAAGGCCAAGGCAAAGGCCAAGGCCAAGACCCAACAGGGGTCACGGAAAGCGATGGTGCTTGGCGTGGGCAAGAATAGAACTGGGCTTGCCTTACACGAGAGGGACTGCAGTACGACAGTAGACTATAACTAGAAAGAGAATGGTTGGTTCTTTTCCCGGGGAAGACGTTCTTTTAGGCTGGCGCCAAGATTCTAGGGGTATTCCATCTGACTTGTGATTTGACTCTTGCGACGCCTTTTTTTTTTTTTTGGTCAAGTGGGTTGACTGGGGACATGATGGTGGTTGCTGTAAACTAGGTATGTACATAGCTGGGTAGAGCTGGGATAGAGTGAGGCTGTGTTTCTCTTGTTTTGGATGTCCAGCACTGTCGTGGGGGGGGGGGGGGGGGGGGGGGGCCGGGGCGGGGGGGGGGGGGGGGGGGGGGGGGGGGGGGGGGGGGGGGGGGGGGGGGGGGGGGGGGGGGGGGGGGGGGG
>JAKWBI020000197.1:0-78332 GCA_022664585.2 Zalerion maritima | reverse complement strand
CCCCCCCCCCCCCCCCCCCCCCCCCCCCCCCCCCCCCCCCCCCCCCCCCCCCCCCCCCCCCCCCCCCCCCCCACCCCGCCCCCCCCCCCCCCCCCCCCCCCCCCCCCCCCCCCCCCCCCACCGGCCCTCTCGCCGTGCGAAGTCATTGCCCGCTGACGGAAAGCACTTGTTCAGTCCACAATAACCCGGCTCCCAATATGGCCGCATGTTGAGCGTCATGGTGGCGGGTTCATCGACTATGCGGATCTCGAGTTCCCTCTACAGCTCGCTGTAATAATATCAGAAAAGTACGAGATTGGGCATGCTTTTGCAGACCGTCTGAAACCATTGTACTCGCGACAGTTGCATTTCGGCGAGATCATGCCGGGGAGGGAGGTCGCAGGCATTCTGAAAGCTAACCATTTCGCATCTCAAAGGAGAGACAGGGAGCGAAAAATTGCCGAGGGGAGAAGCTTGTCACGGGAGCGTCGGGTCAATGACCCGGACGTCGGTTTCGATGACGTTTGGCGCGGTATGTAGAGACGCGCCGAGCTTGAATGGGACGACTTTGGTTCCCGGAGGACATATGTTTGTCGCGCGTCCTTCTAACATATATCCATGTATACAAATTACCATCTATTGATCGTATCTCTGATAGTTATCCCTTCCTCTACTTCGGTGGCACCGACGATCTCGGCTTCTGCTCCTGTTGTTCCTTCTTCTATCGTGCCTGTCGGTGTCGCGGTGGCGACGTTCCCTATGATTATGCCTCCTCCCATGTCTGTCTCTTTCTCGTGATTGCGGCACTCCTGGCTGTGGAGCATCAAGATGAAAACCATCGAGACTACCCCGGTCGGAGTCCGATTGTACCTGCTCACCTCGTTTCCTCGCCTCTCTTGACTCCTGTTTCCTTTCCCTCCTCTCTTGTCGTTCCTCCTTCTTCAACTGCCGGATCACCCTCTCGCGATCTTCTCTTTCCCTGTCCCGCTCTTTTCTCACTTCTCTGACCATTTTCGCCCCCTGCTTCATGAGCGATAGAGGGTCTGCCATATTGAGCCGCCTAGAATCTCGAGCCTGGCGTTCCCGGTCCGGCCTCCCGAAGGCATCTGTGCCTGTGGCATTTGCCAGCGCATCGACTTCCGAGGCAGCAGTCTTGTACCACGGAGAGTCTTCAGCCAGGACTGACTTGTCCTTCCCGGATGCATTTGCGAAGCGTAGTGTGGGATCATGGCGCTCTAATGTCTTCCTTTTCTCGGATTCGGCCTCGGGGTTAGGTTCTTGACGATGCTTCAGGCTGGATTCGACATTAAACAAGGATATGTTTCCCCTTTCGTCGGTTATCTGAGCACTTTGTTTGAATACTTCAAGGTTAGACTGGGCAGCATAGGCTTGTTCTTGTCGCCCTCGTGCGAGTCGCAACTCGAAGTCGGTGTCGTCTTCCCCGTGGTGTTTTCGTGGCCGCTTGTTTCTAGCCCTATGTTCTTTCCCTCCATCGTCACGACTTCTTTTCGGGGGCTTAGAAGGATCTGGTAGCTCGGTCGGTCGGGATAGAGGTAGAGGTTGTTCGCCTCTCAGGATTGCCAGGCGGCGGGCGGCATCCTCTTCTTGGAGATGTTCTTCTTCTGCAGCCTCGGCAGCAGCAGCAACAGCTTCGTCAGCGCGGACACGGGCGACGTTTTCAGTGTTGTAGACGTTCCATGACTTCTTAGGGAGGAGATGGAGTGGCATGTTGCGACGAGAGATTAGTGAACAAGTTGGGTGGCACTAAGCTTGAAGCAATGAGTTGAATGAAGTTGAGGGATCGTGTCCTCACTGCGTATACTTTGGGCAGGTGCGACTCTGACCTTTGGTTGCCTGCCGAGCCTGACAATTAACTGTGACGCCGCTCGCTCACCTCCCAGCTCTTTGCGGACATAAGCAGCCACTGTGGTCCGTGCGCCTTCCACATACGGTTCAGTCTAGCTATCCGAGCCTGCTTCGCATGGCTGGCTCGAAACGTCAGCTGTTTCAACCTCGCCGCCTGAGAAAGAGTAAGCAAGACCATCCTGTTTCTGAAATGGACAACTGCACACCAACTTCTTGACTCCCCAGCCCTGCCTTTATCTTGTGAGATAGATAGCCAACATTTTTTGTTCCTTGTCACACAATCAGCAATCATTGCTTCCCTGGTGGACAAGCATATCACTGCACAACGACTAGTGAACCTCGAACCGCTAAGACGCTTACTACGCGGGCGACAATTCTCCATACCCTCCCCGCCAATTCAGCTCCATAATCATGAACTTATTCGGCGGCGGCGGAAAGAATAACCGGCCCAACGATGGCTCAGGCAACGGCTTTCCCTCTAGACCGCAGGGAAGCGGCTTTGCCGGCGCTGGTAGTGGAGGCGGGGCTTTCAGTGACATATTTTCAAGCCATACTTCCCCTGCTCCTCAGCCTTCGAGGTCCCCGCGACCGCCGCCAAGCGACCACAAAAATGCCCCGTATGGCGGCTATCGAGATAGCGGCCAGAATGCGTCTGGATACGGTGGAGCGGGAGGAGGCCGCTCTGGAGGAGGAATGGAGACAAGAAACCAGCTGATGGATGGACCTGGACAACGTGGTCAAGGACCGCCACCAGGAGCTAGGAGGGGCGGTGATACTCCCTCCTATGGTTCAGAAAAAAACAGAGGCCGGAGTTCGATGGGCCGTTCTGGTGGCAGTGCCGTTCTCGTTGCACAAGCCTGGAATACACTCCCACATGTAAATGCTAGCCACTACCAAATGCATGATCGGTGTGTACTCTATCGCTGCCTTCGTTGTCATATCCGCTATCATTATACTAACTCATATATAAAATCAGGGTCGGAGTCTCGAATCTCGACTTCGTTCCATCTGGCGGGAATTCTGTCGTGTACCTCAAAGTCAAAAATGGTTCAAACCTTGAGGCGCCGGTCATCGTTGTCAATGCCGAGCCGTTGAACTGCGAAAGTGGCAAGATATATGCCATCAAGTCACAAAGAACGTGGTACCAGATGAGCCCTGGTAACAACCTCACCTGCGAAGTCTACGAACCTCGCGAACAGCCAAATGGCTACGTAATCGGCACCCTGCATGCCGAGGTCTGGTTCACTTCTAGCAAGTTCTACTCAAAACGCCAGTTCAAAGAAGAAGAACTGGTGAATCACATGAGGAAATACTTTCTTGGCAACATGATGACCCCAGGTCAACCTATGTCGGTTGATATAGCTGGTTGCGATCTCACTATCACTATCAAAGCTATCGAGCTTATCAACTTTGCCGTTGACAATAAGAAGAATGATACTGCTGCTTCCAGCGATATCAACACGAGGGGTGTCTTTGATGAAAATACGGTAGTGAGGCTCACGAAATCCGGCTCGATCGAGTTTATTGGGTCTGTCGACTCGCAGGCTACAAACCCCATCATTGCTCCCGACTTCAAATTCGAGTCCCTTGGCATTGGTGGTTTAGATGCAGAATTCAGCGTCATTTTCCGCCGAGCCTTTGCCTCCCGCATATTCCCCCCTGGCCTCGTAGCCAAGTTAGGACTTCCCCATGTCAAGGGAATGCTACTCTACGGCCCCCCGGGGACTGGAAAGACGCTGATAGCTCGTCAAATCGGCAAGATGTTGAATGCGAGAGAACCAAAAGTCATCAACGGGCCTGAAGTACTCAACAAATTCGTCGGCCAGTCGGAGGAAAACATCCGAAAGATGTTTAGCGATGCTGAGAAGGAGTACAAGGAGAAGGGCGACAGCTCTGGCCTTCACATCATCATTTTCGACGAATTGGATGCCGTCTGCAAGCAGCGTGGTTCTACTGGGGGAGGCACCGGTGTTGGTGACAGCGTCGTCAACCAGCTTCTGTCCAAGCTTGATGGTGTGGACCAGCTGAACAACATCCTTCTCATAGGAATGACCAACAGGAAGGACATGATTGATGATGCCCTTCTCCGCCCTGGCCGTCTGGAAGTCCAGATCGAGATTGGTCTTCCCGACGAGCACGGCCGATCGCAAATCCTCGGCATCCACACCGAGCGGCTGCGGGTAAACAAGATCCTCGGGAGAGACGTCAATATCCCCCAGCTTGCCGCCCTCACCAAGAACTTCTCGGGCGCAGAAATTGCCGGTCTAGTGCGCTCCGCTTCGTCGTTCGCCATGAACCGGCATGTCAAGGTGGACTCGTTTGCGCAGCTCAAGGACGACGTGCAGGAGATACAGGTTACCAACGCCGACTTTTTTCGCGCGCTCGATGAGGTGAAGCCCGCGTTCGGCGCACCCGAGGACGAGATCAGCGACGCTAAGCCCATGGGCGTCATCCACTACAGCAGCACGATCGAGAGCATCATCACGCGCGCCAGCAAGTACTGGAACACGACCCCCCCCTCCGCGACCGAGCCAGGGAAGGTCAGCAACATCCTGCTGCACGGCGCACCCAAGTCTGGAACCACAGCTATGGCAGCCCATCTGGCTTCCCTGTCGACGTATCCCTACGTCAAGATGGTCACGCTGGGCAAGCTTAGCAACATGAGGGACGAGTATGCCAAGGCGGATTACATCGCCAAGGTGTTTGCGGATTCGTACAAGTCGCCTCTTTCCGTAGTTATCTTGGACGAAATCGACTTGATTTTTGAGTATGTACCTCTGGGACCGAGGTTCAGCAACCATCTGCTGAGTGTGTTGAAGGGAAAGATGAAGGAGACGCCACCTAAGGTAAGCAAAGCATCTGCACTGCCCGTTACCTCCCTCATCCCTACTACTACTACATTCATGAGTGGTGGTGCGCCAGATTCACGCCAGATATCACACCACACGCAAACCCATATTTTATTTCCTACCATACTAATCTACCCCCGTTTCTTCTACAGGGACACCGCCTCCTAATCCTCTCGACAACCTGCAATTTTGGCATTATGGACATGATCGACCTCCGACGATCCTTCAGCGCGACCATCGAGGTGCCTGTCGTGAGCGGGCTCGAGGAGCTGCAGACCATCCTCATGGAAGCAAATGCCTTCCCTGGGAGGAGTGACGTTAAGGACGCGCTCTCTGCCCTACAGCTGATGGGTCATCAGCAGATTGGGCTGGGCATCAAGGCGCTGCTAGAGGAGGCGTTCATTGCCCGCGGGAGCGAGAGGCAGAGCGCCGGCATGGACTTTGCGGATAGTGTGGGGAACCATATTAATGAACGGCTGTTGACTCGGTAGAGGGGCTCCGGGCGAGAGGACGGGGGAAGTTATTGGTAAGATTAAGAAGTGGAAGGGGTTAGAAGGCCATTTAGTAAGTTATCATGAGTAGATAAGGGCTGTGTTTTCAGTTGGCATGGATATTGTTATGAGGAGCTTGGGTCACCTCTCTGTAGGCTCTGTTAGCTTGCATACTTATCAGGTCTATACTCAAACGTTCATAACTAAGTAGCACATATTGCTAGGAGTAATCTATAAAATGCGATGGCTGCGGGTTTTATCTGGCTTGAATCATACCGTTCAAAACTTGAACTTCTCACTGCGTTTGTGGCCTCAGGATATTGACCATTAAATACACTAGTGGGTGTATCATGACGGCTGGGTAGTAGGAGTATTTCCACCGAGTGAAATTGGGACTTTGGGGTATCGGTGGAGCGCAGTTTGCTTGTGGGTCTCATCTACGTTGTTGGCGAGTCACTTAGGGAGGATATATGGGCAGAGAAATAGTATTGATGATGTCTTTTCGAATTCGCAATTCCGAATGACAGACGCTCAAGAGTCTTCTCGGTATATTGTCGCGTGTGGGACACCCCATCTTGCCAACCAGGTTATAGCGAGCATCTCGATGCACCTTCCCGCCTCCGATGTTCAAAGAATATCGTCCCGAGGATAAAATATATACAGCGGTATTCCCCCAATAAAAATATAATATTACCACTTGGCGGAAAACTCTAGAAGAATAGCTCGGTTTTCATTGCAAATATATTGCCGACATTGGCAATGCGTTGGTGATAAATAGAAAAGTCATGTCGTCATACGATATTAAAAAGCAAATTCTGACTCTTGTCAAGGCTGGAGCAAAGGGAATGGGGTAAAAACGTCATCGGTGCAGAAATAGAAACTGCCCAGTATTGACCAAGCGAAGATTTTGATACGCAAAACAACAGCGAAGATGTGTGTGTACCAAATTCTAGACGTTTCGGCCAAAGAGGATATTAGACAGACAAATACTGATGGATATAAATAGATATATCGGTAGATACGGATATATAGATAGAGACATGTGGGTGATAGGTATATGGGTGGGTATAATTTGCCGTAGGTAGATGTGATGATGATTTGGGGGTATTGCCGTAGCTTCGTTTTCAGAATGAAGGCTTTCCATCCTTGTACGCCCTCGCATACAGTAAATTGAAAATTGGTCGTAGAAATGATCCCCTTACTAGATAAATATGTGCTCATCCTAACAAGCAGAACAATTGGTATATATTTGTACAGGGGAATATTGTTGGGTGAAGAAGAAAAAAGAAAAACAGCATCCAGAACGCACAGGCGAAATGCAGGTCTATGTGACGTCGTTGGCAGTGGGTAGGTAGGTTGGTGGATGGTGTAAAATGTACCGTAGCGGAAGAGCTAGTGTTGCGTTTTTCGTCATGGGGGGATCAGGTATGTATGATTAGATACTACGCTCATCCATAGGACACTTCTTTTCACTCCAAGGACTCCGAGTGCTTTCGGATGTCCTCGTCCGACAGGGCGCTCATCCACAAGCACCTCTCGGTGATGCCCTCGATGGGCTGGAAGTTGTAGAGGGTGCTTGCCTCTAGAAGACGAAGCAAGGTCTTGACAATGCTAGCAGCGACTCGGCATCGCTCGAAGTTGACCAGGGGAGGCGTGGTAGGAGAGCTGGCAATTTCACTCGGTCGCTGCGAGTTGAAGAGCAGGTCGTGAGTGTAGATTCCCACGAAGGGGATACAGCCAACCTCCGAACCTTTCGCGCCACCACCACCACCTTCCATCTCGGCGCGCAGGTTGTAAAAGTTCCTGGTGGGGCTCACGAGCGCTTCGAGGTCGTGGAGCGTCTTCAAGTCTTGATGGGGGATGAGCCTCCACGTCTTGTCCAGGCGGTTGATCTCGTTCGACGTCAGGGCTATGGCTATCTGGGACATCGTTGCAAAGTTGCGGTAGCGTCGGCATTTTGAGGCGATGTGGACGAACTTGATGACACATCGAGCACGCTCCTCGGCATCTTGGGTGAGAACTATTTCCGAGATGACCCACTTGACCATGATGTTGAAGCGAGAAATGACCACCTCGACCCCCCGGGCGTCAGTGTTCCTGAGGAAGTCGACCCAGGACCGTGCATCACTGTTGGTTGCATTCTTCCACTTCATATCAATGAGCTCCTTCCAGTCTATCTCATTAAGGGCGTCCTTTTCTATCAAGGTGAACTGCTGGGCGAGGATTTCGCTGTCAAAGGCAAGGATGAATGGCAAGTGCACATTGAACTTGCCGGTGCTGACTGCGTCGACGTCGGTTGTCTTGGGCGCATTCCGGAGAGCCTCGGTCGTGCCGGTTGGGTCCTGGGGAGATTGCAGCGACTGGGCGTACATTGCATTAGTGGGAGTCGTGTCTGGAGTGGGCGGGAGGGGTTTTTGGGAGCACAGTTGGTGCTCGTGCACCTGCGGCACCTTGGCCGTATCGGGAGACATCTGCAGCGCTTGGACAAGCGTCATTGGTGGTGAAGGAGGGTGAGTTCGTAGTGCAGGCGAAGAAGTGTCGCTGAGCGGGTGTGGTGGTAGTTTTGAACCAATGGTGGCTGCTCGTGTTCGGCCCTGTGCATAGAGATCGGTCCCAAACTCATCCGCGTCCACGAGCTCAACAGAAAGTTCCGAGGAGAGGACACTGTCATTGTCGCTGTCAACATCTAAGAACGAGTGCATCGACTGCTGGGCGCTGTTGCGTGGGGCCGAATTGCCATCATCTGTCCTTGTTGGGCTTCTTGTAGCATTTGATATAAACTTGAAGGAGCGACCCGAGCTGCCTCGGTCAGCACCACCTGTCTCCGGGGCTTCGTCTTCGGGGCCTTGCAAGACCGACAAGTTTGCCCACTCCCCAGTAGCCACCTTGCTCCGGCCTTCGTCGGTTAGTCCCCGCTGTAGGAGAGGGATCGTGTTGTACGACTCCTGTGAGCCTTCCGAGAGGAAAGAGTTGACTCCAGACTGGTGACCTTGGGCAATGTTCAAAAAGCTCGTGTGTTGGACTGGTTCTCCGTCTTCCGGAGGTAAAAGCCCTTCGTTAGCAACATGAAGGTGCCGGTGTTCCACTTTGGTCTCATTTAGTGGTTCCTCGACCGTATTGGGAGGGCTGCCGCTCGAGCTGCTGGAGACACCTAAAGTGTTTCTCGTCACAGGCGACACATTTCCAGGGTTCTTGAGGTATTTCCCCTCAAGTTTGAGCAGAGCCGACTCAACTCCTCCATCGTCTTCGAAATCATCTGGGATCTCTCGTAGTTTTTGTGCCGCAAGCTCGAACGAAGGTCTCGCCGGTTTGGAAGAATGAGTACTGAGAAGAGATGCCCGGCGGGGTTTCTTGCCTTCTGCCATAGCACCTAGGGAGAAAGTTTGGTTGGCTTCAGGTGAAAGAGCAGGGCTCGTCGGCTCGACAAAGGTGGATGCAATCCCAGGGCCCTGAATGTACGAGCTACGGATAGACTCCGAATAAGTTGTCAGTGATCCCACAGATCGAGATCTCCGGAGTGAGGATGAATGATCAAGGTCGCCGACATTTTGAACCGCCCTGAGATCACCACCGGGGCGTCTTCGTAGTACCCGCAGTGGCTCTGGCATAGGGACATCCGACATTGACGCGATCGAACCAGCGGAATACGTTGTTGCATCAAAGCTTCTGACCGTGGATTGAGCCGCAATTGCACTCTGGTAGGAAGCGTATCGCCGGTGGCTAATGGATCGATTGGTCCGATGCGACCGGCTAGACCGCTGACGAATGTGGTTGCGCACACCACTCAAGGGAGGCCGGCTTCGACCCTGTCCGACATGGTCCATGGACGGCCTCGAAGTGTCTTCAGAGGGACGTCCCCCTAGGGTTGCCATATCGGGAATAAACGGTGGCAGGGTGTCCTCCGAGAGAGAGGGGCGGGGTACCTGTTGACCTAAGAGGTAAGAAGACCGCCGTGGTGTGCCCCCGAGTCCAGTGCTCGGAGGCGTGTTGGGCGGTGTTGGGTCGCCACCCCTGTTTCTCAGGAAGGAGTCGGCAAACGCTTCAACCGATGGGTTTACAGCTGGGAGGGCACCGGTCATGGTTGGAAGGTCAGGCACAGTGTCATCGACGATAACAATAGACTTGCTTCCGGCAGTCATCCCCATTTCACTTATGGCCCGCTTTACCTTGTCATCTTGGTCGGCATCGAAAGATGTATCCATGTGGGCGGAGGAAACCTCGACAGTGTCCTTGACGTTTCCAGGAGTCGCAGTCATGGTTCCGGTAGTCGACGAAATGAAGCTCCTACTACCCTCAACGGCGTCTTCCCGCACGGCCTTCTTGAAGTCTTCGGCAATTTCGGCTCCTAGGATGTCGATTCGGACGGGAGGCCGGCCAGCCGCTAGCCTAGGGCGTGCTTGCGGCACGATCGCGGTTCCGGGGAGTCTGTTGGTTGTAGCACCACGTGGCCCAACGGGAGAGATATTGAGAAAATGGCCGTGTGTAGGTGACATTCCCTGGCCGCGAGTTGACAAAGCACGTCTCACGCTGCCCAGGAGCTTCTTCATGCCTTGTCCAGACATGGCTGACGCAGATGCCTTCTCCTTCGGTGGTGTGGGGTGGGGTTGGAACACGGTCGTGTCGCGATTGGGATCTCCGAGTGGATCGACTGCCCTCATGTCGACAAACGGCTGCCCTGGGGGGAAAACATTCCCACGGACGAGGCTTCCAGCATACGGGAGACTTAGTAAGAATTCGGCATTTTTGTACAGAACATTCTCCGTTGTGGACGCGTGCTCTCGCAGCGAGTCCGACAGACTGTTGTTTCGCTTGTGCGACGGAGAAGGCTCGGGACGAACCCGCTTCCCGACGAGAGCACGCGGGGTGGCAGCAACAGGATCATTGCTGGGAAAGAATCCGTTGGTTGCAACTGGATGGGCACCCAGCGGCATAGTCCCAGGCGGGGCTACTCGCATGTTCTTGCTGGGGAAAGAGCAAGATACGACATCTACGCTCATGATGCTTGTAGGAGACGTCTGCCTTCGGTCCATATCATGTAACTCTTCCTGGTTCGGTGTGCTTGGTCGGTTGTCGATCACAGCTGCATCCATAGATAGCCCTTTTACCATAGGGTCAAATTTCATGCTTGATCCATCCCGAATGCTCTGTCTCTGGGCTAAGAGGTCGATGTGGAGAGGGAGACTGCTTATCTG
Organism: Zalerion maritima; assembly: GCA_022664585.2. NCBI lineage: Eukaryota > Fungi > Ascomycota > Sordariomycetes > Lulworthiales > Lulworthiaceae > Zalerion > Zalerion maritima. Next base: position 67,955 of record JAKWBI020000197.1, on the reverse strand, counting down.
CTCCCAGAAGCTGGGATCCAAGCTCGGGTCCCGGTGGCCTGCAATTCCTCCCGGTGCGATTGGAACATCAGGGCCGAGGCCTGACTCGAACTCGGGGCCATCCCAGTACTGGGCGCACACTCGACGCCAGCATTTCTTTAGCTCTGCAAGAATTTTGAGCTGCACTTTTCTTCCCTTAGGATCTTGAGATAATTCATCAACAAAGTCGTTAAGCAAATTGCAGAACGTAATGCGCAATCCGTAGTCGACAACAAAATCATCGATAAAGTAGTTCAGTATCCAGTGTCGCAATGCCACAAACGTCCGGACCCTAACTACCAGGCCATTCTCATCGTCGCGAGCCAGAGCCCACTTTAGACGAGCAATGAGCATGCGAAGGAGATCTGATCCCTCCATAAACGACCGGTATGTGAGGAAAAAGTCGGATATAAGCTCGTAATCAAGGAAGCTAGGCGACGTAATCTCGGCAACCAGGCGGGGAGGGGTTGCCGCCGTGACAGCTCCAGTGCTCGAGGTATACCGCACTATGGTCTTCTCGTCACAGTCGGGTTTGAACGTCAGAGCGTCGAACATGGACGGCTCAGCTACCGGGTGGGTTGAAAGATAGGTTGATCGCATCAATGGAGGGGGGGGCAATCGTGTGGGCGTGGGAGCTCCCAATGGTTGGGGGCCAAATTGTGCGGTGAGAGGAGACAAGTGGGTCTCCGCGATATGTGATGGTGAAGGTCTTTTCGAAGCCAGGGATTCAGCATAAAATTGATGTGAAGGGTGGAGGATGGATATATTGCTGGCTCTGAACTCTTCCGTCGGCGCATACGAGGAGCCCCTGAATATGGGGGAGCCCTGAAGGGTAAATCTAGGCGTTCCAAGCTTCCACGAAGGAATTGTCACCTCCAGCAAAGGGGCATTTGGGTCGACATCTTCCATGGTCCGCGGCCTCACATCGTCGCCTGGCTTGGAGATCACAATCTTAAACGCTCCCGCGTCGGATTCGCGAGTGACGCTGGTTCCATCTCGAACAGTCGAGTCGGAGAGTGCCCTTCGGTGAGTTGACGGTCGTGAGGGGGTCTTGCCGTCAGGAAAGAATCGTTTTCTCATCGTCGCCGGCGTCGAAGGTGCGTGTGAGGGCGTCCACTGAGAACCGTCAGGTAACCTATCTCCTTCACTTTCCTTCTCCTTTTGAGTAGCCAGGGCGTCTAGTCCCGCCGTGCTGGGTGGTGTCATAGGGAACACAAAATTCGGTTGCGGATACCGTTGATGCGCGGGGCGAATGGTGGGCCTTCGAGATTTCGTGTTAGAGCATGGGTGCAAACGCGACGAACGTGTAAGTGGAAGAAGACTTACCTCAGGTATATCTTGCCATTGTTTCCAACATTTGCAACAGCAAACTGACGGCCTTCTCGTCCAGCCGAACCCCCATCGGGGGTTATTTCCCACTTCTCGTCTATCTCCCTGTCCTTGTCCTTGTCCTGCGATTTTCGGTCAGCCGCTGGCACGAGAGGCTTTGGTGGTGGCGACGGCTTCCTCTTTTGCCTTGCACTCGGTTTTCGGATCGTCTCCCTTCCAAACTTCGATCGGGTATTTCTTGTTCCTGATCGAGGGGAGGCTGGGCTCGCGGGTTGGCTATCCTCCTTCATCGGGGTTGGTTCGTCAGGGCCAATGTATAATGGCAGCTTTGTGGGCTCGGGACCCAGTTGAAAATCCATCTCTCTTCTCCCTTTCTGCAGAGCCGAGTCTGCGTTCAACAACCAGGCAGGCAATACATTGGCAATTTGGGACGTCGGGTGGATATTCGTGTCGTCGCGACTTTCGATCTTGTTCACCGGGGGCGTGAGTAGTATTGTTGATCTCCCAGTAATTCAGAGAGCCCCCCCTCCCCTTTTTTTTTGTCCAATGGCAATCCTACTGGCGAAGAACGATCGAGTAAAACAGATGGATACCCTGCTCCTTCAGTTTGCTGTTATGGGCAACAGAGAGCTGGATGTTCGCAGGTCCCTCATGTGCTGCTATTACTATCCGTCCTTCCGTTTGAACGACGAAAAGAGAAGAGGCACGTAAGTAAAGTGGAAGCAACGGGAAAAGAGTGACGAGAGAGTCTAGAGGAAGTGGTGGCGTGGGAGGGACTAGTGAAAAGATGCCTGGGAAAGCAACCCCAATCCTTTCCCGAAAGGAAGCAGAGCTCTCTAGGGTGGGTGGGTACTTTCCCTGGCAAGCCAGCCCCCATTGATTTCGCGCTTTGCGCTCCCCAAGATTTGATGGCCTGGCCGACCTGGCCTGACTGGACGCACGGACCAGTAACCCTAATGGTACTTGCCCATCGCAAGCTTAGGTCCTGGCAAACCTGGAAATCCCTTGGTGGACACGAGAAAAGTGGTCAGGCTGCCATGGCAGGCGACTGGATGCTAGGCGTTCGAAGGCGCTAAGGCGGACAATTGGTGGGCCGGGGCACCGTTGGGCTACCGTCATTTCTCGGGGCTTCAGCGCCCTGGAATGTCCAAAAGCCGTCACCTTCATCAATGTCCCCAGAGTGTACCATGCGCACGGTTAGGCCAATATTAACGCTTCGCTGCGAGCAAATGGCCAAGCCAACTGGGTGACCGGGATTTACTTTGTACATGCAAGGCACCTCTGTCGGCACAATCAAGGGTAAGAAAAACCCGTGGCCCCGTACCTTCCCTTATTTTCCACGTAGGAAAGTACTTTCCTTTTTAAAACCTTGGAGCTGGTCCCGTACTGCTTCTGTACTTTTCCTTTTTTCTTCTTCTTTTTTTTTTTCATACCCTCCGCCACGTCTTCCATCCACATCGCCGTCCTTTTTCTCTTGTCCGTCCAACCCTCCACCATATACCGAGACGATTGCGCTGTACAGAAAATGTCGTACGGAACACCTGCAAAATGCAGACTTTTGACATTGTCAGAAATCGCCAACTGGGTTATCAAGAATCTTCGCCTCGTCAATGGCCTTTGTTATCCTGCCAACCACCCATGCCCTCGTTTACCAAGCATCATCTTCTTCATGTTTGAGGGTCAATAATATATCATGCATTATCAAGGCAGTCTCGTCTCTGATGAATCAAGCCCTTGAAGGTCCCAGTACACTCGCAGATCAGAGAGAATTGTCAGAGCCACTCTCCAGGAATAACCACCTCTGTTTTTTAACGAGGGTAACCCATCGTCACATTGTCTTGCCAACTAGCCATCCCATTTAGGCTCGCGGGTTGTGCGCTGACAACGGTGGCTGTTGGTGAGCTTGGTGTCATCCTGACTTTTGAGATTTGCAAACACGGAACAATTCCTAGCGTTCTTTACCAGGTGAACGATGTCCAACCTCATATAGATGCATAAAGTCAGATTGATCTCAACCACCGATGACAAGGGCTTTGACACAGTACAACTGTCTTCCACATTGGATGCCAATGGCCACCAGGCTCCTCGAATGCTGGAGAGTTTTCGAGGAGATTTACACTTGGGCCCAGCGTTGCCAGAACAGCGAGTCAACCGTATGCGTTGCAGGTCAGGCAGGTACTGTACGTACATCGGCCATATATGGTCGTCTATTTTCCGTGCCACTGAGCCGCGGCAAATTAACCTGCCGATGGAAGCATGGAAGCCCGACCGCGCCGTTTTCCTTGCTACTAACGGCAGGCGACACGCAAGTAGGAGATGGGACGGCATGATAGCGGGACAGAGAGGATATTTCCACTTTAGCGGCACTTGGGTATTCATTCAACCTACCGGGCTCGAATTGAATATACATATTATCGGGCTATTCAAACCATATGGTATTAACTTTTCCATTGTCCCATCATACCTCAGCCCAGCAGCCTCGGAACATTGCATCAGTGGCGAGGTTCAGCATTATGGGCGGGACTCCGTAGCACACTTGCATGTAGCCAGTTTTCAGCCTCGCGACGAAGTCCAAACCTACTTTCTAGAACTTGCAAGTACACATTTCGAGCAAGTGCCTCCTCACCTTCCACCACCCGGCTGCAGATATGGTCTTCTTTCCCCTCTTCGGCCGTCTTTAACCACCATCTATGGCCTCTCTCTAGCGCATGGTCTGTAGACTGCCCTCTCAAGACCCGCCCAGAGGATGGGCCGTTGACCGTGTCCTCCACCGTGAGGCGGCAGTAGAGTTGGTGGACAGAGCCCAATCATATGGGACGTTGTTCTTCCTATCCACTTTACCAACCGACATCATCCCAACTCAGCTGCAGACGTGCTTGTCCAAAGGAATTCTCATCCGTCCCCACATACAAATCTGCAAGTGCATCAGTTGTATCTACGCTTACATTGCACAGTCCACTTCTACATTACCACTGCAACTAAGCTATCAGCTGCGAAGTACTATGTACATATCTGCTAGGGAGGTATGCACTACAAGCTGCAGATAGGTGCATACTTGCACCATCCCTTCGGCCTTCCTGTCGCCTATTACCCATGACTCCAACAACACACCCAATGACGGCTGCTTGCAGTCGACCACTCCAATCACCTTGCATGGCGAATAGACATGGCGACATGGAGAGGTCCTTGACGCCCGTGTTGGCTTCTCACGCTCTCAAAGTGCGCTGCAATGAAAGCACCGGATGATGCTACACCCAAAATACCTAGGAAGGTATGCATGGGCAGTATCCCCATTGGCTTTCTTGCGGTGTTTTGCATCGATCCGCATCAATCTACAGATTTCCGTGGATGAAAGGCCGATTTTAAGACAGAGTATGCAGTTCTGCCTCCAAACCAGCCATCCCGCTCGCTGCAAGCAAATTTTATAGCACAGCCAGGCAAGCTAGGCTAGCGCCTTTGGCTCTTTCACAGTAGCAGGAAGTTGAACAATACAGAATACCCCTCACTCCAATTCCACCATGATCATTCCGAATCCTAGATTATTTCTCCGTGTACTTCTCTTTCGTACCAATCCATCGCCGACCATCCCCAGTCCCAAGTGCGTGTTCCATAGCCCACTATGGTTACAGGGCAAAGTTTTGTCGCCAAGAGCTTTTTTGAGACGTGTATTTGCAGGGGAGTGGCAGGGGGGGTTCATCAGTTCAAAATGTTAGTACAACACGATGGAAAACAACGGCATTGCAATGGATCGAGGTACTCCATTTGACTACATACAATTACGACTACGATCACGGCTGCCACTCATTCTGGAAGGCTATTTAATAAATCATCGAAAAACTCCTCTGGAATCGCCCCCCACAATTGATTATAGGCCATTTTCCATACGGTGTGTGTTGAAGAACGCGTCAATGCCATAACATTTTGGACTCATGACCCCCCTGCCACCCCCCCTGCAAGTACATGTCTCAAAAAAGCTCTTGGCGACAACACTTTGCCCAGTGACCATAGCTGCCAGTTTCTCCGATCGCGTTGTCCCGTCGCAGTGGCGCAGCTCCCCCTCACCACAAACCCTTTTTCATTTCTGTGAGATTATCGGATACTAGGACCCTAGCTTTTACGGAGAAAGTGGCTGGCCGCCTCTCCAAGCGATGGCAGTTATAAGCGACTGGTAGGCTCATGGAATGGCGCGCGAACTCGTCCTAACGCACGGCATCACACCGCCTTGTTGTAGTTTGCTGCGGTATGCTGTTCTGCACGCTAAGGAGCAACGTTGTAGCGTGTGATTTTGACATGGTTTATGATATCGAGGACTTTCACCTTAGAAGCCCTCGTCCAGTCGGGTCAGTCAAAGATTCTCGCCCTGCCTCTCGGTCTCGTTCGCATCTAGCCGAATGACTTACTTACGAAGAGGGTCATTAACTCCAGAGTACAGGTCCAGATCAAGCCTTGGACGTAAAACTATGGGCGGAAACGGGGTTCTGCAAAATGCCTCTGCATAATTCTGCTGCAGCCAGCTTCGCTGCATCGTGGGGGACTGCCGACAGCCCCAGCCGGGCAGGGGTGGCATCCGAAAGGTTTATGATCGCTAACAGGAATTATAGGGGTTCTAGGACGAACCCTTTTCCGAACGCGCGGCATACTCAGCAAACATCTCTTCACCATCACGGTGGATGCTCGCTGGCAATTCCAGAGACTGCAAGCAGCAAGCGGCATGTACATGCTATATCCATATATCAAGGAGCAATTGCAAGATCTTCAGCCAACCCATCACCCACCCTAAATGCCTTTAGGGAAGAGTCGGGATTATTCTAGTAGGGCACGTAGGACAACTTGACTCAGTTCCGAGTCCCAGCAATTCGCTCAAGCACCTTGCTAGTGGAGAATCGGCCTCGATATTAGCTTGGGCGGCGGCCATTGACGACGATTGATGATCAAGGGGGTAAAGCACCAGGGCCAGAGATCTTGGGCGGGCGCGGCGGGCGACATACTTGTCACATATCAGATTCTCGGAAACGAGGCGACGACAGAATCGACGACCGAACCTTTCTCGCGGGTTACCGCGAGGGAAATTGAGTGGGCTGCTGCAATTTGTTAAAAACAGACCCTTGCCATTAGACATCCAGGCCCACCACACCATAATTGGGAAGGGAAGCCAGAGTTTGACGTCGACCGTGCAGTTGCTACGTATGTGCGATCATTTAGTGACTTCCTAGTCTCAAGGAAGCATGGTCGTTGAGAAGAAGAAATAACTCTTTTGATTTCCTCCTAATTATTTGTTCCTCATTGCCGACGTCGCCAGACAAGACAAGCCTTGGAAGCCGAAAAAGCTGTTCTTCCCAGCATGGGAAAAAGAAATCATGAGGCTGTCGAAAAAGCCGGCATGGGAAAAGCGAGCGCTGCTGCAGCCACTGCCCCAGGAAGAGGCGATGTTTGAAGGTCGCCGTCTGTCGATCGCGAAAACCTCATGTTCCCTCTTCGGGTTTGAGCCTGGGTAATGAAGTAGATCTTCAGGCGGCACTGTGCTTCCATGCGGCAGGTGTTTGCTCGCAGTATGCGACGAGAAAACACCTACATTCGTTTAACACCCAGTGAGGAACCAGGAATGCCAATATCGATGTAGAAGCAAGGGATAAAGGATGCACATTTTGACGTCCGCCGTCGCTGGTGGAGTGGTGGGTGTCGCCCGCAGTGGAGGGCCCACCAATTCTAACAGCGACAAAGAAGATTCGAAAACAAGGACCCAAGATGTTAGAAACTCAGGAGAGGCTCAACACAAGGAATATCATCCTAGTGAGGAAGTTCTGGCAATCCTTCTAACCAGGTACTCGAAGTTGCCAACTCCATGCCTCCTAAAGTGACGAGATGCTGGAGCTCCGAGGTATCCATGATACAGCACAAGCTTGCTTTCGTCCATTCGACGAAATCCACCGACGCCGCCATGAAACCCGGCGTTCCGCGGCGTGCCGGTGCCGCATACAGAAGCCGGGAGCGGAGTTGTAGCTTGCACAGCACATGCACTAGCTCTGTGCCTGCTGCGATTCGCCGCCAGCTGTTCCAGGATTGAACATTGCAGTCGACAAGATTTCTGCTCTCCATCTAGGTCTTCATCTAGACAATAATAAGAATTGGGGGGCCTGGCATGGGCGAGCTTTTGACTCACTTATGTAGCTATGTAGCAGCCCGCGGTAACACCAGGCCATGTCTGGAAGGTGAACATGCAAGCAGCACTTTGAGGAGAGCCGGAGAAAGAGGACAGCTCCACTACCAGCATGGGAATCCTTTGGCTGTCCTCGCCTGCCAACTCCAATACCAATCACTCTTACATAGTTAGACCGAGTCTTCTTATTTCGTTCATGCTGTCTATTTACACCCAATAACATTCTTCTCTCCTACAAGGAAGCCACTTGTTGCTGACTAGTAGGGGCTCAGTAGCTACAGGACGCGCCAGGCTGAGAGAAGTGACCGCAGCGACTCCTTGGATTTATGGACGGAACATTCAAGTTCTCAAACAAGCCCACTCAGCAGGACCAGAAAAAGAAAGTAAACCGGCATGGGTTGGCAAAAGTGTCTCTCCTTCAGTATCAACGACCAGTTTTACTCCAGTCAGCCGGTAATGTTCAACTGTCTGACGCAGATACGCAAAAGGCTTGCCCAGGTTTTGCGTTACGAATCCCACGGACACGGGCTCGGGACGTGTCTTTTGTTTCAATTTGGGAAACTAGTGGGCAGGTAAGCAACCAGTTTTTCTTCCTTTTTTTTTTTTTGCTGTGATAGCTAGTGGAGTCTCACCAACGAGAAGAATTATTGTGTTGGGTGTACTGACGACTCGTAACACAACTCCTTGGGAGGCTGTGGGTGGCTGAAAAGTTGTAAGCATGAGCGCCAAATGACGACAGAATGTGCAGGACCGCAACAGGGCGGGAAAAAGGCTTCGGGAAAGAAAAGAAGAAGAAGAAAAAACGCCAATCTCTATGCTCAACGGGTAGGGTGGCATACCAGTACAAGCCTACTGTACGAGCTTTATCCCGCCGGCTTGAGTATGTTCGCGAGTATCACAGTCACAAACCACTTATGTACTCTTAGTTTGTTCGAACTGACCAACCACATACGCCGCAAGCTACAGCACCAACGCCGGGCCTCACATACAGTAGCTGAAAACACGTGCGATCAACGGCATTTTCCCAAAATGCTGGGAAACAATTGCCACCACCAAAAGCCATGAGACGGCGATCCCCACACTACCAGCCGTCCTTAGTTGGCGGAAGGTGAGTGGGCGGTTCCAAGCTGGCGGTATTTTTGGAGTGAGGGCCTTTCCCTGGAGAGCGAGGAAGGATCGAGAAGGTGCAAGGTGAGGGGTATGGGTGAGACATGCGTCGTTGGTGATGCACACGCTGAGTCGTGGATTCTGCATTTGGTTGCCCCTCGTTCGCTGTTCGCTTCAAAGACTATTCTAGCAAACTACCGGACTAACTTCCTGTGGACGCCCAATAGAAGGAGGAGAAGTGAATGGAGACTGGTGGTTGGAAGGTAAACTCCGGTGGTGGTTATTTCTCTGACCACCTTCCAGAAGTTTGTTCCAACTAGCACAGCTCCGGAGAAAGTAGGGGAAGAGAGGGAAGCTACTCAACCTACCATTGTCCCAGAGCTGACCATCCGTACTCACGGCCATCTGTCAGAGCTCGAAAAATGGATGGATGGATGAGAGTGACGGCCTTGACAGGAAGACGACGGCAACACTGCGGCACGGCAAGACGACACGAGACAGGACGGTCCAACTTACCAACCTATCGATGCTAGAGAGGCTAACCAAGAAGTGTCTTGTTTCCTGCTACCAGGTTGAGAACGCTGATCAACCTAAAGCTCGTCTCGCTCCCCCAAACCGCATAGCTCGGCTATATCCTCAACTGACCAGCAAACCAATTTGCCTGAATACATATGAGGATGTGATACTTTTTGGAAGACATGACTCCGGGATTGCGGTAATCAACCAACACCCCATAGATACTTCCGTCGCGACATGCGAATAGTCTCCCTTGCTCTCACGCCCGATGACAGTATTGACTTCCATGATACTAGATCAGACTACAAAGGCGACGTGCTTGTACCTACGTTCAAATACTTTCGGGGGTCTATACGGGTATCTGTCGTCTGCCAATCTACCTAGTTTCTCACAAGCGACAGGTTTTTTTTTTTTTTTTTTGCCACGTTCCGGATTCGAGACAGCGATGGCCACTGCCACCGCCGTGTATACGTACATACCTCGGGCTTATTTACACATACATACAAACTAGCTATCTATCCCTGCCAACCATGCTAGAATGGGGAGAACTGAACCAGGACGGGGAGGACGGGCAACGGCCTATAGATGTACTAGACCCGTACTCTATACATTCTTATCCCGGGGCCTAGACCGCGCCCCTCGTCAACTCACTCATCCCTCCTGCCCTAAACGGGCCCATGGACACATCAGAGTAGCCCGGAAGACCCGAGCGATTGGCCATGCCGATCCACAGTGTTGCGTGGGAGTTTCCTTCCCGTGTGTCTTACTCGAAGAGTTCCAGATCCTGACCCCAGCCAAGCATTTACTTCTGGGCCCGAACTCTAGCCAGGCTGCCACGGTATTGGCTCCGAGGCAGCAAGTAGCTCCTGGAGGCCTGGTTTGCTGGGTATCTCCGGCTCTTTCATGCTTCTAAAAGGGGGCGGCGAGGGCTTTGGGGTGGAGAGAGTGGAGGGAAGGAGTATGTGCCAAGGTTAGGGTTTATGGGTAAGTATGTAGGTAGGTGAGTGAGGGTGTCGTTTGGGAATAATAAGTGAAGAGATGAACCCATATTAGTGATACTAATAGGCGTGGAAAACGACAGGGGAAATTACTAACTCCCTTACTTCTAGATGGTCAGAAATATTTTTATGGATGGCGATAATTTGCTATTTTCCAACAGTGATCCCATGGATTCCCACTTCACTTGTACGAGTTCCTTGGAAGTGATCATTTTCTACTTTTTATTTTTATCGTGATGGATTTGCGTCTTCGGGTTCGGGCCGTCGTCCACCAAGTCTCTCCTCGGTGTGCAAAGAAGTGTCCTCAATACTTTGGATTATTTGGATGGTTCGATAACAGTGGTCCAAAGTTTGACCGTCGGTGTTTCTTTCAAGATCCCCATCTCCATGCCAACTAAAAGCGTATATCACGAGAAAGCAAATGATAGGTTAGGTTCTACACTGCTATCCACTTCATCCTTGGGTTTGCCATTGAAGATGATGATAGTGGTCGGGTACATCCAAGCACGATTTTAAAGTCATTTTTCAATAGTCTTGGCTGGTGTAATTATGGCAAGCATCTCGACTGCCTCGAAGAATAACAAGGAAGTGTTTTCCTTTATGCTTGTCAATAACATCTCTTCTTCATTGCCTCAGAGCGAGGAAGACTTTCGTGGAGACAACTAAGAAACTTCTGTTTTCATGTCTGTATTTGGCATAGCGTGTTTGCATGGTATTCTCTAATCATGTATCAGACCGTTGTTAAAAAACACTTCTCTCACATCGCTGACTACTCTATAGGGCAGCATTCTAATCAAAACCAGGTTTGCTAATTGAATGTGTGGAGGTGACTCTTGTGTGTAGTGACAGCAATGTGGGTCTTCTACAATACAGGCTGAATCTTTGTGAAATAAAACACAGTTCTGGACTCTCTATTTAGTTGGAGAATATTTATACTCATGATCAAGTGGCGAATGATACAGCAGTCTGTGTGGAACTGCTTTCCCTATAAGAGAGAGAGAGAGTATGGAGTAGAAGCAGGACGTCAATCTAGAGGATACTCTTCGATCCTGAAGTTCTAAGCTATTCACCAAGGTCATCCATTTATAGTACTACTCAACCTTCCTATTCAGAGAACTCTGGGCTCTGCCATGGTAACGTATCTCCGTAGTGCTATGGGTGGTAAGCTACAACTTCTTGGTACATTGTAAGAAGAAAGTAAGGAAGCTGCTGTCTCCGTCAAAATCTCGTCCTATGAGATATCTCTACCTCATTCAGATTTTGAGACGAATCGCCCAGTGGACGATACAAATTCTAGAGGCCATCACTCAAGCTGGCTAAAAGAACTGCCATTTGATGACTTCGCACACATATCAAAGAGTTAAGCTAGCCTCACCTATCCTCGAAACTGCCAGAAAGGCCTTACTCTTAAACAGTGTGAGCATATACGTCACTTATAACACCATGTTGAAGGCACGGATATCTATATTATAGTATTTCTATGCGTTTAGTTTATCTCACGATTGTACTCAGCATTACACCCAAGATTAATGATGGCGCATAAGAAAAGAGCTAGAAGACAGAGAAGTGCCTGGAGACGAAGGTGATTTCCTGTCATATCCACCAAGACCTAGTGATACCAGATTGCAAGGTTTGCAGAAGTAGAAAACACGGACACTGCGGTACTCGGAACTCTAATTATCTTTACTCAGCTCCCTGGCAGTCATTAGCAATGATAACACTGTCTTACTTGGTGCAATTAGAGCGTACTTCTATTCCCAAGAGATTATGATGGTAAGTACTTGTGGTACAAAGAAACGCCTGGATACTCCTTCTCATAGTACTAGATGACAATGAGACCATTAGAATGCTAGAGAAGTAGGTAGGAAGGCTAGGTAGATACTACGGGGGCTTTGAAAGCTCATCCGGAGCATTATTATTCGAGAATAGAGGAAATTAGGGAGTATTTGCTGGTGACTGTACTAGTTGTGGTGGAGCGAAGGTTCTGTGGAAAGTACTGATACGTCAGCCTTGGGACTAGAACAGTCCTCAAAACCCAAAAGGGTACAATATTGATGGTTCCAAACTTCTGATCTCCACTACGTAGCTCAGGGCAAGAGAACCAAGGTTTGAAGATGCATAAAGGTTAGAGGAGTTAACCGCCTAGTATTTGCTTCCTGTGGGACTAGGTTTAACTTGGGCGGTTGCATGAGAAATAGATGAAACGTGTTTCCAAGTTAAGCTAAAGTCGTTAACAAATCGGCAAGCAGGGCACAATAGAACTAGCCTAATAGAGATAGTTTATTGCTAAGAACAACTGGAAGCGGTATTGGAAAGCTGTTGTGCTCCTTATTTACTTGGTGAGTGTTATAGGTAGGCGAAATTATTTTAGGCATTATAATTACTGAATTCTAATTTCGATAATAGGTAAAGCTACAAGCTCTTCAAATTTTCGTCTCATCGAAAAGCTTCCTGGTTCACTGGAGCTGGGACCACAGAATATTAAGCTCAATATTACGTTGGTAGGAGGTGTGCTAGTATATAATATTCAGAGCTTTTCTGATTCCCCAAGTATCATGCACGGAGCAGCCTACTAATAAGGGTAGAGCTATGCATAGGAATCGCTCTTCAACATTTCTATTCCTATTTCCGTATCTGCTATTCGTACCCATGATTGCTTCCCCTCGTTCGGTGACCAACAACACCTCCGTGCACTTGCTTGTTCCCGTATTTAACCTTGTTATGTTTTATGTTCCTCATATATGAGTGATTGGGAAGAAACTATCCTAGACAATACTACGGCAAAGTTGCGTGAAGAACTGCCTCACGTTCCCTAAAGTATTTCACAGTTCACACCGCCTGTATAGCTAGGTGAGCGTCTTGGCGTGTCGTCATCCAGCTGACTCATCCAAACCAGCACGCGTAAATCGGCGATCTGCATGATCCCAAAATCGCGTTTTCCTTTTCAAAATCTGAAACCCCATCTCTTCTTTTTCGTCTTTCGACTGATGCTAAATCTCGGAGAGCTGCAAGGGATCTATGGAAGTTTTGGGGTAGATTGGAAGCAATCATGGGGTGAGCTGTGGTGCCATTTCCAGCACCCTCGCTCGATGCGGGGGGAGCTATCAATTGCAGGGGACAGCTCTCTGGCATACACGTAGACACAGGGGGGCACGTTGGCATGATGTAGGCAGGAAGTTTAGATGGTAAAGCTACTGTAGATACATTGTACTTCTGACTTCGCGTGGTGTCACACACGCCGGTCAAGAACAAGGTCTGGGACCCAGATCTGTGATGTTGTGCAGCAGCACCTTTTCGGGCACTCAGCTGCGTTTCTACCAAAGGCGGTCAGGCTTCCTTGCCTGATGCTTGGGGGGAAAGTACACAAGCAGAACAAGGTGCAGCCACACAGACCGTTTGACCTGCCTCGGTAAGCGCGCCCGAGGTGTGCTGTGCGTCCCAACCAGGGGCAATCAACCCGTGCCTGCCCCAAAAAGCAGAGCTGGGGCCTTCTGCTTTTCCAGCCATGGATGGCCGCAAGTACCAACAGCGTCAAACCTCAACTGGGGACCTCAACGTCCGGTCATGCTGCCAACAATAGCATAAAAATGGAAATTCTATCATCTCTGTATCAGTTTGGGTGATTGGCATGGCACTCATTCCTGACAGGCTGTCAGACTGCGAGATCCTAGAGATGCATTTATTTTATTTTATTTTTCCGGGCTACATACGTTCTATTATGGAGAAGAATGCCATTTCTCGTCCGTCGACTTTTTGCATTAACCATATATTACACTGCGTCGAGCCGATACGTCCCACCAGTCACAACATTTCGCTATCGGCGGGCGGGTACGTCTTCCAACGCGAGAAATGGACCATCGAGTCCGCGGGCCCTAAATATGCCCATGTATGATTCCTCAGACTTGTCACTCGTGGCGTCGACATGCGTCGAAATGCGTCCTTGTGCCACGAACCCGTCCGTCACGGCATGCAAACCCACAAAGTGCGGTAGTGCTGGATGGATGCCCGCGGCTGCTGGAGGGTCGACCGTTGGCCAACTCATCAAGTTACTCCTCTTTGCAAGTCGACGACCAGCCAATGTACAGCATGCCCGCGATCCTCCATATGGCAAGTATCTTTGCCATCCACATCCACCCAAGTTCCCACCAATGATGCATCTCGCCTTCCAGTGAACATCACTATTCCAATAGCATCATGGATACCTCACATAGCACCGAGTCCTGATGCTTGCTCTCTGTGCTCATGGCTGCGCGCGCAAGCGACAGTCTATTGACACATTTTTTGACCCGTTCCCGGCGCCAACCCTAGCAATGGCCGATTACATCCCTTCCGCTCGTTCCCAGATATCACGATGACAATGGGTTCTAAGAGCCAGAACCGAGTTCGAACACACTCATGCACACTTTCAACACAACCTCAAAGTAGCAAAGCATGGCTAGGACGGATGGCACCAAACCAACAAAGTTACAAGGCCAAAAAGACAATCGTCCTCTCCTTCCTGAAAGGAAAGTATCCGCCACACCAAAGATGCAATCGACGCGCAGCGAACCTCTCAAAGCCAGTCCTCGGCTACAACTTCGATTGTCTTCCGCCCTATAGAAAACTGCCCCATCATCAAAGTTGCGGCGCAAGGTCGGGTTGACTGCAGATGCTCCATCCAGACCCTCCAAAAAAGTTACTTTCTGCTTTTCCCACAACCCACAACCCACCACTATCCCCTCCATTCGCCCTGTTACCTTCGCAAGTTCCCAATCCACCCACTCGGCGTCCGATACCTCACGGCGGTTGAATCTAGTTCCCAATGTTGTCTTGGCCCGCTATGCCCATTCGAAAGCGCTTACCTATCTTTTCTGCTTTACATGCATCCAAGCTATTTCTCGCTCATCCATCTCTTCATATGAATGTTCTCCAACTCTAGGTTTGCATCGAGGGGATTGGAAGTCATTGAATGCCTTAGGATGGCGTCTGAGCTCAAAATCTACCTTCCTGCCTGGTACTACACAAGTCCTTCCAATCATAAACTCCTCGGGACACCCACATCTGTCAGTCATCAACACTTACCTGAGGCGGACCAATTGTCCCTCGGTGGTGTACAATGTCTCATACTCTTTCCTCCTCCTTGATCTCTGATGGCTTGCATATCCACAAAACTCTTTGTTTGATCCACCCCCCCCTTTACCACCACCTATCAAAGTATGCCTGACTGACCGAGGGCGAGCAGTTTAGCATACACCTGGACGAAGTACGTGGGAATGTCTGGACTCCATGGAGCCATGGGAAGTTGATAACCACAACCTCCTCCGAGCTTGTTTTCGGTCAAGCTCGGGCGTGGGACTGGCAGTGCAAATTTGGGCAACACCATCAAAATATCCACCATTACCTAACTCAAAATAGGTGGAGCAAGTGCTTAAAAAGTGCTTTGGTTCTGTTTAAACCGGCTTCATCCTGTTTTTGATGTACCTCACTTTAGATCTCTCGCAGATCGAGCAAGCCATGATGTCCTCATGTCTTTGACAAGGGTGCCGTTACCATCGGCTATGATGGACCGCGGACACATGCCAGTGAGGGTGTAAGATTTTTCTTTCTTTGATTTTTCGTCTTCCTTATCCTACTCATTCTCCACGATCCTCGCAAGTGCTGCAATTTCTGCATGATGCAATATTCGCGTCCAACCTACAAACGGGGATGATCCTGTCCTTTCGCAGCAGCCCAAACAAAGAAAGACGCCCTCACTACTCCCAATTCTACAGTAGCAAGCGTCATGCATATTGCTTGTATCACAGGAGGATTCTAGCCCTCCGAGGCAATGGCACACGGGCCACATGCGTGATGGGTGGGAGGAAGGAGGCTCAAGGAGGGGAAAAATGCCGAGAATGACGAAATGCCAGTGATATATATATCTATCTGGGAGTTCAATCCGGCCGACATAGATTTTTCGGCTAGGGGTACTAGATGGGATGATACCGAAACCCCCCGTTTACGCCGACGTAGGGCGAGAATCTTGGGAAAAGATCTTGGAGTAGTGACGTTTTTCCATCACCACCCACTGTACTCATCCATAGAGATTTGAGCATTGACCTCACTGAGTGGCTCATGATTGGGAACAGCTGTAGCTACGGTCCCTCTGGTTCGGCTGATGATAGCACACAGAACGGGGTATGTAGAAGCCCCCATATCAGCGGCTCGGTGGCGCAGCAGCTGTACACGCTGGCCAGGCATATCGTCTAGGTAGGCTGACCGACGACGCATATCTTGCTATGCTGTACTATCCAAGTCGGCAGGACCATCCATGAGGATCCACCAGAGCAAGAGTACGGTCGATCAATGGAAACGGCCAGGGAATGTTGCGCTCCTTCGTGCTGGGCCATAATCCATGTTTTGTTGTGAAGCTGGAACGCTGCGCCCCTCTTCTTGGTGGTTTTGGTGACAGATAGACTATACCTCCTGTGGGGAAAACAGCTCTCCCATCCAGATGGGGTATGTACAAGTCTCCATGCGACGCAGACGCCTAACACACATGTACATACATCGAAGTAAGCAGGGTATTAGGCGAAAAGGATGAGGAGGCGACGGGGAAGGGACTTTCCTTTCCTCGCCTATCCCTGCAAATATTTTAGGGACTGTATACGCGCACTGCAACCATGGGATGTACGTACATATAGATGTGTACCTCGCCGATAGTTCCAGATGCTGGGCCGGAGAATGGTTTCTTTGGATGGGTTAGATGGATGGATGCGTGTACGGATCTAGGACCGCTACTCTGCCTGGCTACATTTTGCATAGTGCAAGCCCCTTGTTGTCTTGGTATGGGTGTGTGTTGTGCGCTGTCCTGCATCTGTGTTTCCCTCCCTTGTCCACCGTTCCATCTTTCTGCCATACTCGGGACGATGGAACAAAGTTGGACAAAGTTGAGTTGACGATACATGCTGAGGGGCAAAAAAAAAAACGGACTGCGAGTACCGGCACACAAACCAAAGTAGGCGGGGGAGGGGCAATACTTGTCCGTCCTAGCAACCTACATAACTCTGGCCCTTTTGGTGGCGATGGCAATGAGAGCCAGGTTGGGCCTTGTGTGAGATACTACCAGAATCGAGCTCCAGGGGCTAGCAGTTCACCCATCAGAAGGGATGGTGGGCGGACGACCTTACGCTGCCAAGCACGACCGAACTTCCCCAAAGGTACCGCAACCCAGGATCCCAGAAAAATGTGCAGGATATTCTTTTAGGACACTTCTTTTGGGCCAATCAAAAATTCCCAAAACTGCAAAGTGCCAAAATTCACCACCGGGCCGACCCCTCATTGGCCGAGATAGGGATGATTTTCCACATTACCTTTTTCCAACTGAGGAGAGGGCTTGGGAGCATATACTTCTGGCAGGGGGCCGTGAGGCACGGCATTCTCCAATCATTCGTCAGATGCACAGTCTAGTTCTTGACTTGCTGCTGAATAACCCTTTTTTTTCTCGGATGTAATATTTTATTTTTCCTCTTTCCTTCCTGTCGCCGTTTGACAACGCATCATCGCACAAAAATGCCCGACTTGATGCACTTCTGCCTGACCTTGTCTCTGGCTTACATTGGTTGACGACACCGTGAGAACATTCAGATTGGAAAAATATGGAAATTCCCCGTTCAATCGCTTGCTTTTCACCTTTGCTCTGCAATTTATTTATTCCCCTCACCTCCCTGCCTCCACCATCCTCGTGGTACTCACGAGACGAGAAAAAAGTGTCACCGCCAGATGGCGAATTGGAGCTCCTACAAATGTATCTACCAATGTAATGTAGTAACGAATGGATTGCAATTCGGCCTGGTGCGGCTGGTAGCCCAAACTTTGCAAATGCGTGCAGCCAGCCGAGTTGACATGGAAGTCTTTCTGTCTTTCCGTCTTTCTGTCTCTCTTGCTGTCGGCTTCGTGCTTTTGCGAGCTGACAGACAGACAGACTGTTTCTAATACACCACAACCCTGTCAATAGGCCCAGGCCAAAGTCATAGACCAGCCAAGCTTGATATGCCCTTGTTCCCACATTCTTTGAAGCCTGTCACACGCTCTCCACCGGCCCTATCTCTCGTTTCGCTCTCCACCGGCTCTCTCCCTGCTCTTTGATCCGAAGTACTAGTGGTTCTTTGTACCCTGTCCTGTTCCCATCGCCCAATGAATCCTACAGGTTGCTGCTTTTGCCTCCTTGCCTTCCATCTTGCTTGCACACCCCCTCCTATACATCGTATACTTCCAGGTCTCGGGTTTATTACGCCCACCCCGGTGCAGTCCCTAGTAGCCCCATTCGACGTCCATCTTCCTACTGGCGTTGCTAATTTAGTCTGTATTTTTTCTCAATATCTATGATCATGAATGTTGTATTTTCGGCCATGTTCCTTGGTCAACTTATACGCTTATGTACATTCCTACGTTGAGGTATTCATCATTGACCAACACTCCTCTATAGAGTAGTCAATGAAGCACCGTCGGAGTATTCCTAGCCCCTCTTGTTTGGACCAGTACAAGTTGACTTCTTTTTTTTCTTCTTGTTCGCCTCTCGGCATATGCACAACCATGAATCTGTTTTCCCTCAGAAATGTAAAGTTTCCATCCATGTTCTGCATGGCCGATTCACGGCGTTGGTCCCCCCCGTCCAATATCGCTGATGTATTTGGCCTGGTGCCCATGTAGGCGGCCACCCCTGGAGCTTTGTGGACCACTTGCGCCGTCTTATACCTTGTTTGGCCAAAGTATGTGTCTGTGTATACATGCTGGTTTCCCCACGGACATTGCGGGATGACGGCTAGGTATGTGAACGTGGAGTACCATCCGTGGTGTTGAGCCACCATGCTGGCCGATCTGGGTCCATGTCCCATGTGTATCGAGATGGACCTTCACCACCATACACCCTCGCACACCCTCGCACCCCCTCCCCTAGTACTATCCCTTCCCGTCACCACCCCGTCACTCCAGAATGGACGATCGACCATGTCGTCGAGCGGGGCCTCGGACGAATAGTCTAGCAAGCCGTTATCCTTTGTCAGGATGAGAATACCGGCGTCGTCTTGGCTCGGAGAGTGTCTAAAAAGTATAAATAGAGGTCTTGTTGTCGACCAGAGTCCAACTTCTGCTTCTTCATTTCTCTTCTTTTCCCATCACTTTCCTCCTCACCCCTGGGACTACCTTCAAGTTGAGAAACTCACAAAGTTCCATACCTGCCACTCAGCCAAGTATCAAGCCTCGCAACCACCCACAGCACTTACAAGACATCTCTGAAGTCTCACCACACAAACACAAACACGCAGTCAACGCACCCTAGTGTTTGAACACACATTTTAGTACTTCTTTCCATACACACGCACACACATCATGTCTACCGCTGCTCAGTACACCTACTACGAGGGCTACACCGAGCCTCTCCCTGTCCCTGCCGGCGGCAAGGACGCAGCTTACAATGCCTACTATAACAACGGAAGCACATACAGTGTATCACCCCCAGAGGCTGATCCGTCCGTATCTTCTGGCGTTGGCTACTCCAGCACCGGCGGCGGCACATACAGCTACGCCGGCAGCACTACCGGAGACTATGATAGCAGCGCCGGTTCCGCGGCTGGGATCGACTTCAACGAGTATATGCAAGACCGCTTCGCCGAGTCGTTTGACCCCATCCCACTTGATCGTAGCGTTGCGAGGCAGGCGCAGACGTAAGTCATTCTTTCCTGATTTATTATTCGCTGCCTAGCATATTCCTGCACATTCGCCCTAGACTTTTTTTTTTTTGCCTGGCCCTGTAGTAGTTCATCTCCAGCCGAGTTGCGGGAAGGTCTTTCCCGGGCTGGACTGGAGAAAAGCAATGACGGAAAAAACCAAAAATAAGCGGCACAAGATGGAGAAGGAAGGAAGCTGTCTCACAACCTGCATAATCCACATGCAGGCCCTACGAAATCAAACAGGACAACACATACAGACAGACAGACAGCACAGCACACCCATCCATACACACTAGGCAGATCTTTTTTTTGATGATGTGCTATTTTTTGTTTGCTGGAACCAGCTAGATGCTAACGAGACGGCGTTTTTGCAAATAGATCTGGCCAGCTGAATGGCAAGCAGCAAGAACTTCTGGAGCTCCAGAAGAAGGCCCAGGCCCGTCTTGCTAGGACTCGCGCCCGCTTTGCCGAGGGAATGTCGGATGCTCGTGAGGTCCGCGCCGATCTTGAATGGACACAGAAGAAAGTTAGGTAAGCAGCAAGCAAGCATCCGACTGCCTTCTCGGGCAGTTTCATCCTCACCACCACCCCCCTCGTCGACATCCCGACCGAACATCGGGAAGCAGACGGGATTTGCCGGCTTTGAACCCTCGGGGAGCTGTAGCTCTGGATTCTTCAGGAAAGCTCAACCGACCGTTTCGCACGGCTCTACTGGGAAATACTGAAGTCTGCGGGGAGCAGCAATTTCTGAGTTCATGCCCAAACTCGCTAATCTCGAATCTTTCGAGACTGCGGAGAAACCCACTTGCTCAAATTGGCGGAAAATGAAGACACAGATGCTGACAGATTTGGCATGATTGTAGCTCAATGAAGTCCAAGGCTTCCCGCAAGCACCCCAAGGAGTACAAGAAGGCCAGGGAGAGGTATCCCTCGCCCGAGTACTAGGTGGCTCGCAAACCACCCATATTGGGGGTTTTTTGAGCTTTATTTGAGGCTCTTTCCCTTAATGCGAGGGACAAGCAAATGTCCAACTTCTTCACGAGATTTTGTTCTTCCGAGAGGTTTTCCCTTGGAATCTTCATAATTCCCTTCATCTCGATACCCCAATTTTCAGTGCTTCCAAATTCAGCAAACACCGACTGCTTCCTCTTCGATTTTCAGACGGCGAGCCAAAACACATTCTTACGACAAAACCATAGGAAAGCAGAGCGACTGTTCTGAAATGTTTTCACAGCAATTTTCGAAAAGGTTACTACCAGTGCGGCGCTTTCCAGGAGTTTTCGTGGATTTCAGCAAGTCCTTTTACACGAGCAAATATTCCCTTCATGTACACCCTTTCTCAATAATTGAATTTCCTTACCGCTAGCAATCCGCAAGGCTGGGAGAATTCAACCAGCCTGGCGGAAGAGAGGACGTTGATGGCGGCTCTGTCACCCTAGTGTTCCACACTGGTGGAGACAAAACGAACCGGGGTGCAGGCCTATGATATTCATAGATCTGGTCGAATCTCGCGCAAGCGGCCGGCTCATGCACGAGCGGAAAATAGTGGGCGAGTTCGAGCCGGTGACGAGGACGGGTAGAATCCATGGTGGTGTGAGGTGATGTGAACGGAGCCGTTGAGCGACCAGGCCCAGGATGGCGCCTTGTTTCACGACCTGACGAATTTACGATTGGATGATGTACAGACACGCCCCCGCCCCCCCTTGTTTTCCGCCAGCATAGAGGCCTGAGGAATACCTGTCTTTCACCGGGCCGGGCTGAGTTGGGCGCAGATACATGAGCCTGTATGTCACATATGTGGGGACAGGGCCCAAACGGCCGAGGGGAAGGGATGGCAGACCCAGCCGCGGCAGGTGAGAGCCTATCCCTCGCATATTCCCGAGCAGAACAAAACCAGGCGGGCCGACAGGAGCCACAGATGTGATGGTGATCCTGTTCCTGCAGTTTCTGTAGGCTGTGGGACATCGGCGTGGGGGGGAAAGGTGACGGCGCGACGGGACGGGACCAGCGGCACGGATAGATCTTGGGTACCTAGATTGTGTTTTCTGATTTTAGGCTCGGGAGAGTGTATGACTAGGCCATTTCGGGCTCCTTGGATATTTCCCCATTTGGGAAGGGGGTGTGTCGACGAAACGGGTGTGTGTCTCAGCGACGCCGTCGGCGAGGGGGAGAGGTGTACGTAGTCTGGCCTGTCCGTCATTCGACGAGTATCTTCATTGGGTGGTCTGGGTGTGACTTTTGGGACGGCGGTCTTGGTTTCTCTAGCTATGTCTCCCATGTATCTTGTCCTTGCTTTACTAATACAAGTTTGAACTTGTTCAAGACACGATGCCGGTGCCAAGAGTGATACGTACCCACCCCCTTCCCCTAGGTGTAGTGCCCGGGGGAGGGAAGGTCATGTGACAGTATCACAGCTCTTCCCATGATGTGGCCGATGGCGGCGTTGAGGTGTTGTGGACGAGTGTCGATGATGGTGTTTGGTCGCCAAGAAGGTCATCACGTGATGTCTCCTACGGCTCTGGGGCTAACATGGTACAAGAATACGTTGGTGGGTGGAAGGTAAGTGTAGGAAGGTACGAAGGGTCTTGATGATGCAATACAACATCCATGAAGGGAGGTGTGATAGCCCATGACTATACATGCCTGCCTTGGGTTCTAGTCCGTCAAAGTGTTGAGACCCAACATGGATCCATCCATATCATCCCATCCCTCCTACTGGAAACGTCGGAGTGATTAAGACTGTTGCCAGATACATACGAGACTGGTGACCTCTGGGTAGATGATGATGATGAAGGGTACGAGAAATGACGCGGTAGGTAGCTGGTTTCTCAACATCTTTCCATTTTTCTTTCTCCATCACCAGCTATCCCATATTCATGCTAGTTCAACGCAACCCTCTTCCTCTATCATCCGCAACGTGGCAGAAACTCCACTTGTTTCCTAACCAGCATTCAGCCTTTCATCCCTCGGCATCATCATCCTCGCCCTCGCCGTCTGATGCCTTCTCAGCTTCGGCAACGGCAGCATTCCCGGCAACCGGACCACTCAGTGTCCAGTCACCCTGGGGTTCGAGTCCCATTCGTTCCTCTAGCTTTGCCCATGGGTTCTCGTTGGAGGCAGGGTCGTAGTATCCGATGTACCACTCTGGGTTACGGCTGCCGTGATCGCGTCCACTGAAGGAACCGCTGTCGCCTCGTCCGCGGCTACTTCCGCCACCGCCTCCTGCGCGACCACCCCGACCGCCGCCATGAACCTGGTCTGGAACGCCAACGAAGCTGGCACCTCTAATAGTGCTGCCAATATTTGTGAAAGCGGGCCGGGCTGGTAATCCAGATGCAGGCGGAAGGGGGAGTGATGTTCCGCCCATGCTCGCTCCTCCAGTACTACCTGACGTTGAAGCGGCGGGTCCATCGCCGTCCTCAAGTGACATCTCGTCCGGGTTTCCCGGCGGTTGCGCCGAAGCACGAGCATGCAGCGGCAGGGGTAAGGCGTTCGCGCCGGAACCTGACGGTTCAGGATGGGAAATACTGCCGGCGGCGGAATCTACGACAGCTTGGTCGGCTTGAGGATTGTACCGCCGTTTCTTATTCGGTCTGGTTTGGCCGAAGGATGAGAACCCCATGGCAGTGGTCACGTCGTCTTCGTTGTCGCCTGAGGCTGACATGGTGGTCTATTGGATGGTGGCGGTCTTGACTACTGTCTAAACGGGCTTGCGTTGCGGATGGGTATTTGAACGGTTGGGAGGTGTCGATGTGGATGGGCTAAGGAGAACTCGAGAGACTGGTGATGGATGGCGGGGTTAATAAGGCGGGACGGGAATATATTTGTATGGGTCGGAAGGTTTGCGCGATCACAGTACGGAAGGTATTCAGGCTTAGGCGGAAGGCGTTTAGGTTCGGGTCCGAACAGGCGGGCAGGACGGAGCAATTGGATTGGGTGTGGGGCTTGGACTCGGATCGGATGTGTCGGTATGAGACTGGCAAGTGGATGGAAATCAGAGACAAGGAAGGCGTGTAGAGCTCTGAGTTGGCGATTCTGATCCCAGATTTTGAAATTGGAGGGGGAAAAGGTTGCGGGAGGCAATAAACACGAGACAGTCACAATAAATGACGGCCATAAGAACGGGAGGCACACTTCACGACGGCGATATCATGGGGGAAAGCGGGACAGGGGGGTGGAAGGTGGAATGAAGAGCGATTAAAGTCGCAACGGCGGAGGGCGGGAAGGCGGGAAAAACCCACAAAAAAATCCGGGACGTCGGGACCACAACAATCCGGTCGACTCCGATTCCAGAGCTCGAAACCCCCGGGCGCAGAAGATTAGCCTTTCGTCAATCTTGCAAGAACACAGAAGCACGAAGTTGCGAACGATCGGCCGATAGCTTTTCGACCAGGGAAAAATACGTCTTCGTGCGACGATAAGAGCGACCCGAACCCCGAGACGAGCCGGCGCCACCCGTCCGACCAATGTGTGGTGGCACAAAGACAACTTGAATGGCCAGTGGAAGGCGGCATGCTGCTATCGGATTGAGGGCATTGCAGCATCGTGATGTCCGTTGATTGGGGCCCCGCCGGCCGGCAGTTTTTCGGCACGCATCTGTTGGATTCTGGAGAGGCCGTCCGAACGGAAGTGGCTTGTAGAGATTGGTGACCGTTGGAAAACGTGCCGGGTGTCTCAGGTTATCGCCGGTGGCATTTTGCTTCCCAGCATTGACGAAAGCCAGCAAGCTAGGCTATAATGGTCTTGCTGCTGTCCATGGTAAAAGGATGGGTTGATCAGCGGGGCGAGCTAACGGTGACATCACAGGTTTCTTTCTGCCGTTGGATGTATGTACTGTAGCTCTGTGACCCCTGTTTCGGCAGTGTGCCGTTCCGGGCCTCAGACAGACCGACCTCGACAGCGCTGCCGCGTTGTGCTTTTGTTGACTTCAACCTCTACTTTTTAACTCTCGATTTCTGATTCTCTTCCGTCCGGTTTACTTTACTCGCTGAGCATACTGTGTTCATTCGCATCTAGATACCCAAACTTGTAGTTCCAGCTTCGCTCGTTTCGCTCCTCAACCCCAACTCCCACGTACGACACTTGCAATCATCCATAGTTCGCAGGAGCATCTGGCTAGCTCGAACCACACCATACCAACCCTACGACTGTCTTCCTCGCCATGGTCGATGCTTGCACCACAGACGTCTCTCGCATCCCAAATTCCCGCACGAATTAAACTTCCTCCGACACATCCACTCATCGACTCATCGACACCATGGCCGAAGAAATCCGCCTCCGTACACCCTCCAAATACTCCGTTTCCTCCAGTTCCCCATCCATCTCCTCAACCTCCACACCTCCTCCTCCACCGCCGCCATCGTTATCATGGCTCCTAAGAACCTGGAGCGTCACCGACTCCACCCTCGCAATGTGGCGCAACGCGCGAAACGTGCGGATAACATACATCGCGCTACCGGGGAACTCTTCGGGAGCGGCAAGGGTGGACGATGTAGTGGAATACGAGGCGCTGAACGGGAAGGGAGGGGTGAAGAGTGTCAAGGGCATTGATACTGCTGCTTCCCCGCCAGAAGCCACAGCAACAACAGGCACAGCGGGAGGAGGGAAGGAAGAAGGGGGTGAGGAGCAAAGAGTAGCAGAATGGGACTGGCGGGGTAAATCATGGCTCTTCTTCGTTAGTTCCCACTGGGAAGTCTTGGGGTGGGGAGAGGAGAGGATTACGGTGAAGAGTAAAAATGAGGGTGGGGAGGAGGTTGAGGAAGAAGCTACCGAGAGATGGGTGGTGACATGGTTTGCGCCGACGGTATTTACGAAGGAAGGGGTGGATTTTTATTGTGATCGGAGGGAGGGGTTGAGTGAGGGGACGAGGGAGAGACTGATGGAGGCGTTCAAGAGGGAGTTTGGCGAGAAGGAAGGGAAGAAGGAGGTTTGGAGTATGGTGGAGAGGGATATGAGAGGGGTCAAGGTTGAGTTGCCCTGGAAGGAAACGTAGCTATTAGGGAATGAGGGAGAGGTACGGTGGGAAGGAGGAGGGAAAGAGTATGCAATTATGCTGTAGCCTCTAGTTAGTCGTATTAACATGCAAGTATTAACGTGAAAAGAAAAAAGTGAGTGAGCCATGGAAGAAGTGGAAGCAGTATTAGAAGCAACAGTGGGAGTAGCAGTAGGAGCAGGAACCGAAGTAACAATAGAGTTCGTAGTGTCCAAACGATTGAAGCAGCGATAATGGCTAGATATCTAATAAGTACTAGTCATTCTCATCATCTAGGGAAATATCGAAACCTAAAGGCTTAATTAAAACTTTCTTTCTTCTAGGTATTAGGTCGTGTAGGTACTTGTGAAGTTAGATACATGCTAGTCCCAACATATTACACATATAGTTAGATCATCTATACTAAGGGGAATACGTTCTGAATGTAAGGACTTTGATGTAAAACTTTCAGGGACAGTAGAGTGGTAAAAGTAGTAGGAGACAAGACGTTCTGACATATCCCCCCCTGAGATAATAATGGCGTGTTCACTTCTCCTCGTATCCAATTTTATAATAACGGATTGTTATTACACCACCTAGCCTTCTTTCGAGAGGGTGTCTTGGCTCCATCACGTCGAGTTGCCACGCTCCGAGCTTTATTGACACCCGACACATCCAGCCGGGTAAGCCAGGTGGCTGCTTTCCTATTATAACCTACCGCAATTTCCCAAGCAATGTTCCTCTTCTCTTTTCCATTCATTGTATTTTTCTAATCTTACCACTTGAAGAGTATCTCAATTCAGGCTGGTATACTTTGGGCCGCTGAGCCCGGGTTTAAAGAAAGAAGAGGGGGAAAACAATTTTTTTTTTCAATATCAAACACCTCAATAACTGCGCTTTCGGAAATCCCAAGGCCAGGGGAATCCAGGAAGCCAGGGTTTGTCTCGGGAAAAGCCCGAATAATGGCCCTCGGCAAAAACCAAGCTGGCGAGCAAAATGAGGGAACTTGAAGTGCCAGCCTTACCTTCTATTTCCCTGTCCCGGACCAGGGGCACGACCGGACCGATCGCCTCGGAGGTGGTAAAAACGATCCGAAAACTACCGGCACTCGGCACTCCCTACTTTTAGCTGGACTCTTGACCTTGCCTCGTCCATTCCCTGTCAATCCTCCTCCCGGTCCCCCCCCCCCCCTTCTCCCAGCAAACAGCATCCCGGCCGCCCCAGGGCCGTTTTCGAATCCGCCGCGCTCGGCACCTCGTCTTCGGCTCTCGTGATTTCTGGCCCACGTTTCTCGAATCCGTCGTTCACGTCCTGGTGCTGGGCGCCAGCTAGTTACGTGGGCATTACCTTGGCATTCATCGGTCTGGCCGGGGTATGTTTACCCCGGGGTTTATTTCCCGGATCATGATCGTGGGCATCGCTGTTGGTATTGCTTCTCGTTGTATAACTAATAAATACAATCCTTTTTCTTTTTCTTTTTCTTTTTCTTCCTCTTTTTGGCATAGATTCGCACGTAGTTAACTGACTCCTGCTGGCAAGCTGCTGGATGGGAGACGTTGTGTGGATTGAGGGTTATAAAGGCCGGGCCTTTCACGGATAGAGTGGATTATAACTATATAACTATAGCTTGGCTAGGGAACTGTCCGCGCTGGCCAGCAACGCAGGGAAGGACGAGCAAATAAAAAATAAAAATAATAAAAAATAAAGACAAATTATTTCGCGTTTGTTTTGTTTTGATACGGTCCTGTTCGTAGTCGCTCCATGTAGTATAAATATAATTCAACACTACTACTACAACTACTACTACTACTACTACTACTACTACTACTACTAATACTAATACTAATACTACTAATACTAATACTGCTGCTGCTGCTGCCGTTGCTGTCAAAATACACCTAGCCTCTACCTTCCCACTCTGACTCTCGCTGGACCATGATGAACTTAGTCACGTAACCTACCTAGGTAGGCATGCATCACCCACCTATCTACCATCATAGTATTATTACTCACCGATATTCAAATCTACCTGCGATAATACACTGCGCTGCACTCCGAGTCCTCTTTTGAAAGACCGCCGCCCACCGCTCTCCCCAAACCCTGCGATATTGATTGATAGCCACGGGCACGCACCGTCGGAATATCAGAGGACAACCTACGCAGCCCGTGTGCGAAGAAACCCCCTCTGGGTGAGCAGCTAGCTGCTTGCTGCCTTGGGGTACCTATTTCCGTGTTATTCTAACCTGTGGAATACTTCAAAAAAAAAAAAAAAAAAAAAGACGTCATGACGTTTATTTACTCGCACGCTTGCGGAGCAACGCCGCCTCGACTACTCCGGCCCATGTAGACATCCAGACCATCGGACCTATGCACTACTCTAGCCCCCGTAGTGTGTGTAGAAGGATCCAGGTATGTAGGTGTTGTAGGTAAGGCAGCTACATAGTCAGCAAGAAGAAATCCCATTCCAACAGGGACCAGGCTAGTACCAAACTCCCTGTCCACCTCAGTAGCATGCCTCGCTACTGCTAGTGAAAAGCACGCAAGCGCCCTACCATATCAAAAACCAACTATACCCCTCCCACCGTCGTCACCAAGCTTCTCGCCCGCATGAACAATCGGTCACATTATTTTCTCTCATTTAGGATACTGGCCACTAAGCTTCATCCATTCGTATCTGTCATGCCCGCGTCTGCCGGGAACGCTCGGTATATTCGGGGTATTTCAGGCTATACGATACATCGTTGTAGTAATAAGCTATGCAGTGATAGATGTAGGGGAGAGATAAATGACCCGGATGGACAAGGAGCTCACAAATCTGTCTAGGGTAGGATAGGGAAGTCAGGCTAGGGTATGTGATGGGGTAAATCTAGGTGACAGGTGGTGTAGGTAGAGGAAAGATGGTAGCAGAAAAAGAGACGACTGAAATTATAATAACATGTACCTCATTGTATCAATCATTCACCCACCCCCCCATCTCATACCATGGGTCCTAACCCATCAAGTCCTGCCGTCTAACCCATCCCAATGGACCCGCACGTCGCCATACTAGCCTAAAGAAACAGCCAAAGAGACGGGAAAAGAGGAAATGCCCAATCGTGCATAGGAACTTCGCATCCCGAGAATATCAACTCTTCGGACCTGCCTATCCACTTTCGTCTTTTCTGTGTCTGTCACGCTAGTCATTGTGCTGGCTGACTTGCCGCTGGTGAAGGAAATTTGGTCCATGTTGTTTTGTTCTTCCAGGGTCCAAACTCGCTAGCCGGGTTGGCCCCGCCCTCGTTTGCTCGTGTGATGGGCTACTGAACGAACCCGATTCGACAGGATCCCAAAACTCCAACTCTTCACCGCTCTTGATCGCCACACCACAAGACAAGTACGCGAGGAAGCAAGCTATGAATGCCACTATTGCGCTCACGCCCCCCTCATTTCTCTTCGCTAGATAGCCCCAGTCTCTATTCACTACCCGACCGCCCATGACCCTGATATTCATCCATTCCTGACTGACATGCGACATGCAACCCCCCGCCATGAATCTCAGCCAAACACCTTGAGGAACCCCCAAATGCCGATGCCGCTAAGAACAGGAATCGTCAAATTATCGTCCCATCCAAAAACGTCCACCACCTCACTAGCCGCGGCAATGAAACCAGAAACCACGCTCATCACGCCCAGAGCCAGACCGCCCGAGATGCTTGACTCCGACTCGCCGAGGCCGAGCTGGGTCGTCACAACCTCCGGCAGCCTAAGGGTACCCGTGAACATGAACGGGAACTCCTCATCACCCGGGTAGGGGCCGTGCGTCGGGGCAAACCACCCCCAGAACCAACTTGCGGTGGCAATACCGACGGCGAACGCCGCGAACGACCCCGCGAAAGACTTTCCCTTGCGGATGCGCGGGGTGTAGCGGCCGTACAACCGACCGAATGTGCTGGCCGCCGTGTCGCACCAGCTCAGCAGCAAAATGCCCATGAATCCCACGTCCTTGGGGAAGAAAGCAAGCACAATCCACGCACCCAGGAGGTAGAAAATGACGCCGTTGTATCCGTTATACTCGCTCTCGCGCATCAGCGCGCCCAAGGCTTTCACGTACAATCGGTTGAAAGATTGCGAGTAGAACCGCAGGAAATCGGCTATTGTTATGGGAAGGAGCGCAAGCATCAGCCAGGGCGCGACCGCGTTTGTTTGCACGCCTGAAATGTATAGCCAGAGGGAGAAGAAGCCGATGGAGACGTGTAGTAGTTTTCTCGGGACCTCGTGCTTGTGGACAAATGTTCTCCAGTGCCTGTGAATAGGAATCAGTCCCAACGGGCTGGGGCTTCGACTCAGGTCCCTCCAACTCCAGCCGGCAGACTCGGCTTTCTTTGTATCGCCTGTTGGTGGTGCAAGGTGGCCGTTTGATGCGACACTGTGTCCGTTCGAAGCAGTGCCATTAGAAATAAGGTCCTTCTGTTTCCTTGCCTGTGTTTTCCTCGGTGTTGTTGTCGTTAGGGCCTTGATCTTGCGCGGATCGATCGGGCTTCGGCTGCGAGTTCTAGAGCGTCTGAATTCTGGGTTCCTGTCAGAGTCTTCGTCCACTGAGTCCTCGGAGATGGGCAGTGGCGTCTGGCGGCGTCTTCGTGCGGCCGACCTGGTTGTGGGACCGGAATACGAACCATCCTTGCCGACGATGTCGGTGCCGTCGGAGGGAGTTGGACTCGGCGATATGACGCGCGGGGTGGAGGGAACCCCTCCGGGCTTATTGCTGCTGCGTGTCTTGACCGACATGTTGTGGTATGGAAACGGAGGTAAGGCGGAAGTGGCGGGGGAGAGAATCGTTCCGGTGAGAATTTTTGTGAGAGGATAAAAACAGATGGGCCAGAGGGTTGAGTGGAGATGTTTGTCCTTTCGCGACGAGCGCGTGTTTGCGGTTGCCAAGGCGCTGTGGAGATGATGCTTATGGAGTTCGAGGTCGGGGAAGGAGGCGACGGGTGCTATCGGATCCAGGTTGAAGGTGTTGATGGCAGCAGAGTTTGACTCCACTGCATGTTGTTGGCAGGAAAGCCAGATAACAAAAACGTGTGGTGTGGTTCTCTCTTTATTATTAAAGAGTAATCTGCCGAGGGAAAAAGTCGATCGACTCGGGAATGGCTTTTGTCCGGCGGGCCCGACTCACGATCCCCAAATGTACTGTGCCAGCGAAAAGTCCACGGAGGTGCCTTGTCGGTTGGAGCGTGCGTGCGGATGGATTGGCGGTCGATAAAATTGATGCCGGGTGCCGCCAGCCGCGCTACCGTCGACTGATCCTTCTCGAGTCGTGCGAAAATGACAAGGTGATGTCTCTGTTGCAGTCTTGTCTTGGGGCATTAACGAGATCCGGAACAGAAAGAAATTTGCACATGCCCCCAAACCACAGCGGGAAATTGGAAGAAGTGAGGATGTTAAGGGGAAAAAGCTGGCCCCCTGTTCACAAGGCCCGGAAGAGTGAGAGAGTGAGTGACCTCAGAGCAGCCATTTTTCATGTGTCATGGAGGTACCGGTACAAATTTCGGTAGAAGCTGAAGATGGGATGGACGGATGGAGGAGAGAGACAGGCAGGTGCATGGCTCACGCCGCCCCCAGACGGAAAGAGTCCGCCTCGCCAAGTGTTTGCCGCGTTGACATCATTCCCCACCACCAGCAAGTGCTGGCCCGATGACTTGGGTTTTCAGGACCCTATGGATTCGGGAGCGTCGGTCACCACCTTTTAACTCGAGTTTGGAGGGAAACTAAAGCCAACCATTAGAAGACCTGCAAAGGTTATACACACAGTTTTTAATATATTCATCATTATCTTTAAAGCCAGTTTTGGGTGCAAGAACTCCAATGTTGATGTCAAAATGCGAGTACCGAAGAACACACCGGGATCCACGACAAGAAATGGAATCGAAGCACAAGACATTTGCATATTTTAAGAGGGGATGTATCAGTACAATGGTACATGCCGTTGGGCTGAATGATGGTGTCATAAGGCCGGTGCGCCTGTTCTAGGATGTTAGACGAGCTTAATAAGGAATACCAGATTAATCGATAAGCTAGGTTAGCTTCTGGATTCAAAAAAAAAGTTGGGAAAAAGTTCTGGCGGCAGCTTGCGGCATGCGACAACCAGACTTGAACACCAAGACTATATCTCAATTTTTAAAGGGGACTTTACAATGGCGCCTTCAGGCAAGGTCGCTCCACAAAAGGACCGTCGGGCCTGGGATGCTCTATCACTATCTCTCGCAGAATGGATAATAGAAGCTGTGACCAGCTTGGGCTTTTCCCGGATGACCCCAGTCCAAGCCGACACCATTCCCCTCTTCCTCAAGAACAGGGACGTTGTAGTCGAGGTACGCTTCCAGTCCTCTCATTCACCCGCCTCTCCGCTCTGACAGTGCAATTCTAATGCTTCCCATCTAGGCCGTAACAGGCAGCGGGAAAACTCTCGCCTTCCTCCTTCCCGTCATCCAAAAACTTCTTTCACAGGACGAACCCCAAAAGCGGCACCACGTCAGCGCCATCATCGTCTCCCCGACCCGCGAACTCGCTGCCCAGATCCACAAAGTCCTGCTATCACTGCTTCCGTTTCACCCGCCTTCCGCCGAGATATTACCTTTACTGAAAGAAGATGAGAAGAGGCCGATGACCAGCGGGCCGGCTGTGGTGCCGCAGCTTATTGTCGGTGGCTCGACGACGCCAAGTCAGGATTTAAGCACGTTTTTACGACATAGTCCAAATCTCTTGGTCGCGACACCGGGAAGACTGGTGGAACTCCTTGCTTCACCGCATGTGCACTGTCCGACGTCTACGTTCGAGGTGCTGGTGCTTGACGAAGCGGATAGGCTACTGGATCTAGGCTTCAAGCAGGATCTCCAGAGGATATTATCATTTGTCCCCAAACAAAGGCGCACTGGGTTATTCAGCGCGAGCGTGAGCGAGGCAGTAGGGGAGATCATAAGGGTCGGTTTAAGATACCCAGTCAAGGTGACAGTGAAGGTGAAGTCACTTGCTGCAGGGGGTGTCATCGAGGAGAAAAAAACACCCGCGTCGTTGCAGCTGCGATATATGGTGTGTCCAGCAAGTCACAAGCTCCCAGCCGTCGCCCAACTACTCCAGAATCTAGACTTGAAACCGCAAAAGACGATTATTTTCTTCTCGACGTGCGCAGCAGTGGATTATTACCAGCACCTACTCCCGTCTATATTACCGGAAGGTCTCAATTTGGTGCCACTACATGGGAAACAACCGTCGAACACGAGAGAGAAGAATTTTGCCAAGTTTTCTAATTCGGTACTGCCTACCGTGTTACTTACGACGGACGTGGCTGCGAGGGGCTTGGATATTCCGCAGGTCGACTTAGTGGTGCAGCTGGATCCGCCAACGGACCCGAAGGCTTTTATCCATAGGAGTGGACGGGCAGGAAGAGCGGGGAGAAGAGGGTTGTCGGTCTTGTTTCTCAGACCAGGGAGGGAAGTGGATGAGTATGTGCCTTATCTTGCTGTGAGGAAGACGCCTATTGAACTTTTGAGCTACCCTGCGATCGAGGTGTCGGATGTGGAAGCCGCGAAGGCCACGGAAGCTATGAGGGAGGTGGCGAGGAAGGATAGGGCACTTCATGATAAGGCACAGAAGGGCTTCGTGTCGTGGGTCCGTTCTTTTACTGCCCATACTGCCTCGGCAATTTTCAAGGTCACTGAGCTGGATTGGACAGATATGGCGAACTCGTGGGCACTGTTGAAAATGCCCAAGATGCCTGAGTTGAAATCATGGAAAGGGGATAAGACGCTAGGCGGTGTTTCTATTGCCATCGACTGGGACGAATATCGGTACAAGGACAAAACGAGGGAGAAGAACAGGAAGGAGCAGCTAAGGGAATACCTTGAGAAGAAAGAACGAGGAGATTTTGACAAGGAGAAGGAGACGAAGGACATGAAGCGGAAGAGGAACGATGCATGGAGCGGGAAGCACGAGAAGGAGGATGTGAGGGTCGAGAGGAGGGAGAAGAGGCAGAAGAAGAAGGAGAAGAAGAGGCTGGAGGGCTTGGATGAAGAGGAGAAGGTGAAAGAACAGGAGTTGCAGAAGTTGATCCAGGAGGTCAGGAGGAGGAATGCTGAGAAGGAGAGGGCTGATAATGAAGGTCAAGGTGGTGGCGGGGGAGGGGATGATGACGAGTTTGAGGGGTTTGGGGATTAAGGATACTGATGGGCTGGTGAGAGGGTCTAGAGCTTATACCCTAGCGTTTCTGGTGCTAGTAAATAGACATTGTGCGTTCTTAAGACCAATATTCATCATGCTTGAAGTCGAGTCTTCCTTAAAATATTGCCGAGTATGGCGGTGAGTGTGCTTGACACCAATGTCTCTTATTACCATCAACAAAATGTGTGCATCCCCGGAAGATCGCGTTCTGTTTTTCATATCTTGCGAGGGCTTTTACTGACGGGTACTGCCCAAGAAAGTATCTCATCTAGCCGAGCTCGGTGCTCGCAACAAGACAACTAACTATAATAATGCGGAGGACCAACAGGGGATCTGACACTCAGGCTTATGTACTAAATCGTCTCGTGCTCTGCATTACTTCTTTATTCCAAGTACCAATTCTTTCTCCCTCGGCAAGGTTTATAGGTTATCTATATGAAGGGTATCTGTTTCTTCGACGGAAGCCGCTTGTTGTATTTTGCGTGGGATAGTTGTACATCTGAATCCGACTTCTCACCAACTGCTAGGCTCTTTTAGGATCATGATGTTCTCAGAAATAAAACCTCTTCTCCATGATCGTGTCACAAGATAGATGGGTTGTCTTGTCAGAGCATTTAGCTCTGGTTTGTCTTCTCGCTTTTGCTCTGCCCGTCCTTGAGTAAGTTTTATCGAGGCCCAGGACTAGCTCAGTTGTGTTTTCTTGTAACTCGAGTCACAGAGAGTGGGGGGATATTATATGGCTAGTGATAGGGCGCCACTGAAGTGTCCAAGATATATCTAATAGTAAATCTTCTGGCGGTTTCAAGGCGAAGTAATGTCCAACTACCTGGGAGACTATGATCTGAAGGTGTGTCTTGATGCTTTTACAACTTGCTTCCCATTTGCTTGCTCAATATCTAGCTAAAGAAGGTTAGGAATAAACAGGGGACCTGTGTGGGAAGATGCCTAGTGAGCCGAGTATTCCGAAGTGATCTTCCACCGTTTTGCATTTCCTTGTTCGCGATTGCTCAGCAGAAAAAATTACACTTTCTTCAGCCCACAAGCTAGGCTGGGTTGGTTCCTAAGCAGAGCAGTTACTAGCCTTTGTTATACCGGGATGGTTGTGGCTGTGGATGTAAAATTTTGAACGACATAGTCTTGGCCCACAGAGAGACGAGCATGACCTGTGTCCTATGGAATAGAAATAGGAATATAGGATCACCTGCCACGGCTTGTCGCCGGGCTGCCTCACTTTCCGCACCGTTAGCTTGACTTTAAAGTTCTCTTAGCCAGATGGTTGTAGCGCTTTCATCTATCCCTCTGCTGAAGCTGGCCTTATGGGATGCAATGACGTTGGAGTCTGTTCTAGAAAGAGCTTCGCGAAAGGGTCGAGACAACCACAATATTGGGAACGAATGCGTTTAGTTGAAGACTGCCTTGGCAACGGGCGAAGCACAGGTGTATTTACAATTGTGCCTTTCCGTCCTACTCTGATGTATAGCTCCAGGATTCGTAGGGCCAAGCTTTTAGGAACGGATCGATGCGTTCTTTGGGCTTGTCTGGTACGTGATTTGCGAAGGACTTCCGTGTTAACATCAATAGTAGTATCGAGCATATGTCACGGCACATTTTCGAATGCCCAAGAGCAATTGACTGCCAAAAACCTAGTTGACAATTAAGCCTTGCTTAGGCGAGATGGACCCATACATGCGTTGACAAAGGGCTGTACGAATGGATCCGGCACTGACCACTGTCGTGGAGGCTGCCTCGGACCGATCTCCTGAGATCGAAAAGTCTTTCGGGCTGCTGGGATCACACGTCTGTAATACCAAATGGGGAAGGATTCGAGAACGGGGCTGTGTTTGCAGAGTTGATAAAGTATGGTATGACGATGAAATGATAGCCACAGCTTAATCATCATAATATGGTGCCGCTAGCCTCGATTGTCAGTCTCAATCTCGCCGTTGACCACCTTTGCGATGGGGGAGAATGGACTAGGACGACAAATCGATCAGTCATGATGAAATTGTCTCATTGGCCCCCCGCTTAAAGGGAGAGTTGTGATTGAGGCTGTGTAAGTCACGCTTGTGATATTGATAACCAAGCCGGACGGTGAATGGCTCGGAACATGGCTTTCCTGCGGGATTGATGTCAGGTTGAATCCATATTGCCCTGCACACGGCATCGGGGAGGAAAAGAGGGGGAGCTAGTGTACTCTCCATGTATATGGTTATTGGAGAATAGTGTGGGGCAAGCTGCATATTTGGGGGTTTTGGCGTCATATACTCGATTCTCCCCACTCAAGGACACCACGCTGGGTTGATACCGAAGACCGTTCACCCAGCTCGAGATTCCGTTTGCCAAAAGTATCAGAGAGTGATAAAAAATCTAGAGTAGCTGAATGCCGTTCGGCTGACAAGAAATTTCGATTATTTCGTGGGCAAGCCGAGGATAGAAGCAACAACAGAGAGACAGTGAAACAAAAAGACTGCCTTGCGTAAAGGGGTCGTAGGAGGCTGATCTAAAACACCTGACGTTCCCAAGGGGCAGGACAGAAAGCGGATATTTGGTCATCAAGGATAAAGATAAGATACCGTAGTGAGAGGCCGGCAGATGTACTTTCTTCCTCATCTTCTTTCTGCTTCCTTCCGTTGGGCGGGCGCAAGCTGCTGTCAGGTATGGTGTTCTTGGTGCTCTGTTGTGATGTGGTAGGAGCAGCGGGTATCACGGACCTCGCTCTGTTTGGAAGCTTGAAACGCTTACTGCCTGGGGGTTAGGAGAAGGCGGTGCATGGATGGCCACAGGTGCCGTTATTGCCATCATGACGTTTTTACAGACAACACTTACGCGGTAACGATCGCAAAAACGGGAAGAAACAATTCGTCTCAGCATCGTGAACAATGTCATGTTCAATTAATTCTGCAGTGGCTGAGGGTGTGATGTTCGCCCGACCGGTGAGTTGCATGGAAAAGTCTTGCATATTGTGGTGACAGGGATGGTAGTCACTGTCAGAACCCGTATTTCGTACTTGCCAAACGAGAAGATTGCCAAGAAATCCCCACCTGTAGGCTGTAGCTGCACACCTGCAGATGTGCAGACAAGGCCACCAACCCCTGCCGTTTCTCCCGTTCACCCCCGATCGCAGTCTCCCTAGCGCCACCATCCTTGCATTTCTGGGGAAAGCTCCTGCTGTTCTTTACCACTACCCTACCCAGGAAAGAGCAAGAGAAATAAATATGCCCGCTCGTCCCCGCTCGTCGTACCACCACTTTCCCATTAGAACTGATCACTTCTCACCACACCTGCGTCTTCTCCCGATCTCTCCCACAGTTAATCTAGAAATTTGTTTGTTTGACGCACCAATTCTATTCTCCCCAAACGCCATTCTTTTAAAAGTGTGAGCTCTTACTCTGAAGCTCGCGCATAGACTCTTTCTCTTCTTCAATCGTCCCGATACTCGTCAACCGCCGGCGTCGTAAAGCGACTCGGACTTCTCTCGATATCAATCGAGAACTCGTTGCAAAAATAACGACAACACCATTACTAGGCGAGATGGACAGCGCCAGCGCCTCTTCCAAAAATAAGGCGCCAGCTACAAGCGGAAATGGCGGTTATCGTCGCGAACCCGGCATCACGGTCCAGCCTCCCAAAAGCGAAGACCTACAGAAAAGCTATGCCTCTATTGTTGGCGACGATGCCGGCCCCAAGGACTGGTATGGCACTATGAGTAAGTCTAAACCGAATCCATTTTAAGATTTCTGTCCCGATTCATAGTTCGAGACCAGCTCAATACTAACCTTGTCCGCCTTACTCTCTAGTTGATGTTGGCGGTGCTATTACGGGAACGCTGGGAGCCATCCCTTGCTGCATCTGCTGCCCGAACCCCTACAAGCCCGTCCAACAAGGCAATGTTGGCCTCGTCACCAAGTTTGGCAAGTTCTACAAGGCCGTGGATCCTGGTCTAGTGAAGGTCAACCCCCTCAGCGAAAAGCTCGTTCAGGTCGATGTCAAGATTCAGATTGTTGAGGTGCCCAGGCAAACATGCATGACCAAGGACAATGTCACCGTCCAACTCACCTCTGTCATCTACTACCACATTGTGTCTCCTCACAAGGCAGCATTCGGAATCTCCAATGTCCGCCAGGCCCTCATCGAGCGCACCCAGACCACCCTCCGCCATGTCGTAGGTGCCCGTGTCCTCCAGGATGTCATTGAACGCCGGGAAGAGGTTGCCCAAAGCATTGGAGAAATCATAGAGGATGTTGCCACTGGTTGGGGTGTCCAGGTCGAGAGCATGCTCATCAAGGATATTGTTTTCAGCCAGGAGCTCCAGGAGTCCCTCTCGATGGCGGCCCAGAGCAAGAGGATTGGAGAGTCCAAGATTATTGCCGCCAAGGCCGAGGTCGAGTCGGCCAAGCTGATGCGCCAGGCTGCCGACATCTTGTCTTCGGCACCTGCGATGCAGATCCGCTACCTCGAGGCGATGCAGGCGATGGCCAAGTCGGCCAACGCCAAGGTTATCTTCCTCCCCGCCGCGAACCAAACCGTCAACATGGACAGTCTCCCTAAGGTGACAAGCGGAAAGCAAGGTTTCGATGATAATGACGAGGCAGGCCCAAGCTCCTACATGTCAGACTTTGGCGGCCAGGATTCGGGCTTCCAGCAGGCCGTCAACTCCCGCATTATTGAGAACATCTAATATTGTCACGAACTCGGGTTGATTGAGGATGCTGCTCACGACATTTTACTTCACCACTTTCTTTTTACCTCGTTTTTTTTTTTTTTTTCCTCGCGAAAGAAAAAATACCTGGACGAGTAGGGAAAAAAAAACTTGTAAGACACAGGATTTGAGATTTTGATACCCAACATTTGATACGAGAGCACCGGGATAGGGAGGTTGCAATTTGACGCTTTTTACTTGTTTTACGTTTTCCCCCTTGTGTATTGGTTCTTGTTACGGTCTTTTTTGAGGGGAGTGCCTACGGGCCACCCAGGTCTTTCTTTTGGAGGTGGCACAACGCATTTCGACGACATGTTAATATTCATCGATATGAGTGCTTTAGACAGCATGATGAGGCCACCATGTGACTATGGGCGTAAATATGGATGCCTAGTGGTTTTAAGGCTCTATATCATCGAATGGAGAGTAGTCAGATGGATAGAAACGGTGCGCTTCCTAGCTGGATGCAGAGAGATGGATTCCGAAAGCCCGAACGGTTAATGAAGGGACGGCTGAGGCTTCTCTCGAGATATGCGAAGGCAAAGAAGAGCAGCTTAATGATGTATCAGTGGGCTATACCTATACCATACTATTCGTTGGACTTGGTCCCCCTTGTGGTAAACTTTAATCTTTTTCTCCTTATATAGTGTCGAATTTGGTGAGTGGAGGATCGTGATACGATTCTAAAAACGATGAGCGGACGCGAAAGTGAATGGATTCCGGGAACTTAGAGTGGCACTAGACGAAACATTGGCACCATGAACATCGTGCGTTCTAGCTTGAAACAGAGAACCCGGCTTCCGGTATTAAATGGCGCTATAGGAATTGGTGGTGTTAATAAGTAAGCATGTGGTACAAATAAACCAAGATATGTTCAGTCTATAAATGTTTAAAACAAAGGCAGCAGCACCCACAGACTTTCCCCAGACTTTCAGCTGGTTAGAAACCTTAACTTTATTCACTGTTTTACTTCCGAATTAGGAAGCTCAAACTTGAACTCAACCCCCGGGTCCCGCCAGAAAGCAAATAGGCGCCAGTCCATCACGTCTGCGCGCTCTTTGCTGCATGTCAGCACCATCTTGACCTCCGTCTCCTTCTTCTCCTTCGCCTTACTTTCTATCCCATTCCCATCCCTTACTTCGGAGTGATAAATCTCGAGGGTCTGGGGTATTTCGGTGGAGAGCCACTGGGCCAACTGGGCTTCTGTTGCTGGGGGTATCTCTCCTAGCTCTTCTACCCCCAATTTTTCTTCTTCTTCTTCTTCTTCTTCTATTCGCTTCTCCGTGTCTTCAACAACCGAGGATTTCTGGCTTCGAAATTTGTCTTCTTGAACTGCGTCCTGCAGCCCCCGTTGGAGTTGCACCTCGTGCCGTCGGTGACGTTCTGTGTTTATGGTTTTCATCAATTTGTCCACGGCGTACGTGAGTGGAACGTGGGTGGATGTGGGGATCCTGGAGATGGTGGAAAGATGCGAGGATATGAGGGATTCTCGGCGTGCTAGTAGAAAGGAAGGGAGAGAGCGTGGGACAGGAGTGGGTTCTTCTGGTTGGGAGGCAGGTCTTTGTTGTTGGGATTGGGATTCGGGTTCGGCATGCCATGGCTGACAACGTCCGTAGTGGTAGCCGTGGTGACGACAGGGTTGTTGGGGAGAGCCCGCAGGAGTGAAGGAGTCTGCTGCTTCGGCCCACCAGGGACGGTGGATGGCTCCTGAGGTACGGAGGCAGGGGGAACGGGGAGCACGAGGGGTCATGTCTGAGGCGAATCCTACGCCTTTCCCGCACCTTTGGCCCCGGACGTGACATATTCCGCGGTTAGCGAAGGCGGGATTGTCGAATTCGGAGCCGCCGCATCCGCGCCCACGACCTTGGAATCGGCTTCGCACTTGGCATTGTCCACGGAAGGGGGGATCGGTTGGGGGCACCGTCATGGAGCGAGAACGCGATGATATTGCAACGTAACGGGGCGGGCTGCAATGTTGGCAGTTACTACGTTGGTGATGATGGTGGCATGATCCGGGTGGGAGGTTGTATTGATAGTATGACGGGCTAGGGCCACTGCCAGTTTGCCGGCAACAATCACCATCGGATCTAGCGCCCATATTTCTAGGCCCTGAACCGCCGCTGCGGCTGCCGGCACCGCAGTATTGTTTCGGCGATGCAGTGCTCCAGAATGCTCGGACAGGCCCTCGTGTTTGCCATGTCATTGCCATTCCATTCGCCTCTTTCCACTCATACCCCCCCCTCAGCGACGGTCTTGGTTTCTCAACTCTCTGTTCTGTTCCTACCAGCCAGGCTTGAGTATGGAAACCCCCTCTCCCATTTCCAGTCCCACTTCCTCTACCGTGTCCGTCGAGACGAGCAGAAGCTAAAGTCGCAACACGTCTCTGCTGCTGAAGCACCCCGCCAACTACCTGCAAGGCCGCGGGATAAGCATGCCAGAAATGCAGCGACCTCACCTGCGCAGCGGGACCATGGGGAAGGATAGAGTGCAAGAGGACGTTGTACAGTGAGAGTAAGAGTGCGCAGGTGGAAGGTGCGCGAGAGGCACGGCTTATGCGGAGGAGGGAGCCGGATGTACGGGTTAGGAGGCCGGTGCGGAGGAAAGGGCTGCGGAGGAATGTGCGGGTTGAGATGCGGAGGGCTGTGCGGAACATGGTTGTAATCGTGCTTAGTTGGGGGAAGAACCTTGAGCTAGCTAAATTGTATGGTGGTGATTAAAAGGTGTGTTTTGATGTATCGTCTGGTTAAACGCTTGAGGTTGCCTATCGCGTTGATGATAAATACTGGATGGTGGTCGGAAGCGTGAATTATACGCAGGGAATGAAGTGACATGTTTTATATGAAGTTGACCCCGGATTCCTGAGTACCTGTTGTAGAATCGAGGTCAGGTCATGAGCTCGGCGTATCGGGGACCTGGGTTGCGGATGGCGATGTGATAGTCAGGAGACTCTTGCCACCTCACACCCGGTAACATGCTCATATGAACATGCATCACACTGTTGAAGTGTGTAAGTTGTGCGACGTGCTAACACACGTTGTTATGGGGGTGGCTCGGATTTGGCACTTATATCCAGCCATGCAATCGGCGAGTTATAGTCTGCACGAGATTCGATTGACGAAGCTGCAGGTGGTGTTTGCAACTTAGAAGGCAAAGTTTAAATGAAATAGCGCTCTGGAAGGAGCTAGGGTTAGTACCTGCCTTGCCTGCCCAGATTTTCCCTGCACTCTTTTTAGGTTCATGCCTATGTCTCAAGTAATCGGCTCTCATTGGCCGGCTGGGACACCAAGCTGGTTGTTCTAGACTCACGCTAGATCGCTCCATCGTGGAGTGCAGCTGAAACCCGACAACAACATCCCCGCAAAGCAACGGTCAACACTTTCATATTCGTCACATCTTGTCATTTGCTGCAATATCGAGATTGAGCCTGTCGGCTACCGCCCTCATCAATGAAATTGTGGCAGACCCCCTGTCTATCACGACGGGGTGCGTCGCCCTGATATCCGCCATCGGAAAAACAACTGCCGCCGTGGCTCAGTTCATCGTCACTTGCCGCGAGGCTCGGGGGGACGTCGCCAGCATTTCGCGTGAGCTCAACGGCCTCTCCGTTGTCCTCCAAGTTCTCAAGGACGACACAAACGTCGAGGATGGCGATGAAGAGATTCTTGCGTCGAAAGTCCTCCAAACCCAGATCCAGGCCATCCTTCGGAACTACATGACCACCGTCTCCGAGCTTGACCAGCTACTATTAAGACATGGGGGCGCGACGGGAAAAGCTCGATGGGCCTCCCAAGGGAAGTAGGAAGCCGCTGGCCTGAGGACGACATTGGAGGCGTACAAAGCATCTCTGAACCTGACATTGGAGGTCGTCAACCTATGAGTCTATGCGAATCAACCCGAGAGAAATAAGGGCTTCGATACTAATAGCCATCCTAAAAGATCTGCCGCTAAGAACATCAAGAGTGATACCGCAGCGCCAAAGGACATTGTCACCGAGATGCAGAGCGGCGCGTCTGATATCAGGAACGACACAATTCACATACCTGAGCTGCGGGACGAAGTTTCTCGACTACGACAGCTGGTAGCGAGATCACAAGGAGCCACATTCGTCCACATACGTGGAGACTGTCTGCGGAGATGCCGAGGGCTCCGTTCTTGAGCATGATGACAGAGACTTCCTGTCCAGGTATGGTGTTCCATCCTGAGAACATATTTTTTCATTGTCTCAGCGGGTTTCAGTCATGGAGGTCTGCTCGCCATGGGCGTTATGCCCACATATCTCTAACATATGTTCATGTTCTAGCCTTCCCATACCAGAACCTAAAGAAGACTCAGTTGCAAAACCTGGGGATCAGTCTGACCCTGCAAAAAGGAGAGCGGCATTCGCGCGCCCAACAAAGACAGGCGCACTCGGTAGCTTTGCAGATGGCCAAAGTCAGGTCTCTGGAGTGGACTCAGTGCTACAAGAAATGTTAATCCAAAACGAACCCGCCGATAGGTCGCCAGCTGGGAAACCTGGCCCGCAGTCCGACCTCGAGAAAGAGATTCCTCTCTTCCAGCCGTCCGCAGCTCGTTAAATTAGAATCCAGACAAAGCTACAGCCCCCAAAACCAACAGTCCTAACCCTAGACGCAAATACAGAGGTTTGTGAATGGGAGAGCAAGCTTAGCGCTTGGAATTTTACGGCCTGTTCGTGTCCCAGCTAGATACCATCGAGACAACGCCAATTTCAAAAAAATCGCCATTATCAGCCCTTAAGGCCGCCAGCGCAGCCTCGGGATCCTATTGCGCCAGCAAAGCCGAGGGTGGGCCAGGTGCTGTATTTCTCAGTCACAGCACATCCATCATTTGGAAACCACCACAAGGTGGTTGAGGGTACAAAATATACCGCTCAATTGAGGCTTGGGAAATGAGTGGTGTCATCGGACTGCCGAGCTGGGTTAATGATTATGCCTTCATGGATGTCAGTGGCGACCGCTTGCTCATTGCGGATGGGGCACAAATCAGGGTTTACTCCTCTCATGGAACGCCAGAACCGATTCATACCGTCAATGTTACTCGATTCCTCCAGACAAAAATACTAAATGGTGCTCGTTTTTGGAGGGCTCACAAAACAAAATTGGAGCAGTCACGACGGACAACGAGCTTGTCGTGATTGACCTTTTGAGCCAAAAAAAGACATGGCAATCGTTCTCAAAGTCCACCGTATGATATCACAGGTTCAATTTGGACATATCACTAACGGATCCTTTGGTTCATTGCTTTATTGATAATGAAGCCCAGCTACGTATTAGCAGTCGAGCTAACCCTCGGCGAGGAATGCAGAGGCTAACGTTCACCCATACCGTTTAGGCTGTAAGGCTTTCATCGAATGGAAGGGTTGCTTCTGTTTGGTATCGGGTGGCGGAGAAGGTGAACTCCCTGCCTTTTACCATTTAACTTTCTGCTCTGCCAGCTACCCGTCATGGGAACCAATTTTAATCACGATTAAATTGGACGATATGAGTCCTTGTACACCGGGCCAGAAGCTGACCGATATCCCCTCGCTTTTGTCGATGGAAATGTCGAGGAACGGACAGCTGCATCGTGGCATGAGTGCAGACCCCTATGGCTTTTGCCAATCTAACCGATGTGTCTCAAGGAAGTGACGAGGTAGGCTATGTTATTTTGGTTTCTGTTTTCGAGGTTCACACTCGATCTCATCGCTTTTCGTCGTACATTGTGGGCGAAAAGCCTGTATGCGTTGGGGTGTGTCCCCAGACTGCACCAACGTAGCATACATGAAGGCGGTTCGAGACGGAGAAAACAGGTTCAATAAGCTCGAAATACTGAGCTTTTGTGGCCGCGGAGGAACTCCCCATTTAGAATATTGGAGAAAGATCACATGGGGCGTTGATAGTGGTTTCGAGAGTCGTTCTCCCCACCACAACGAGAAGCGGGTTCAGCTCTCCCAGGACGGCAAGACGTTGGCTGTGCTTTACCGCAGAGAAGTGGTAGTAGTAGAGCGTACAGGTGTGGATTCGAGCAAGTGGCATTAGAGGCGATCATGCATATTTGTTTGCAGTATACTGTGTAGGAGTGTCTATA
Organism: Zalerion maritima; assembly: GCA_022664585.2. Classification (NCBI taxonomy): domain Eukaryota; kingdom Fungi; phylum Ascomycota; class Sordariomycetes; order Lulworthiales; family Lulworthiaceae; genus Zalerion; species Zalerion maritima. The sequence continues at coordinate 23,194 of JAKWBI020000197.1, read as the reverse complement.
TATTTAAGACTCTTTTTCCTACATTTAATATGTCTCATTTGATTTTTCTTTCTTGTTTCTTTATAATTTTCCACCTTTGTCATATCGGCAAACAATACTAGATAGAAAATACACGGATCGAAGGAACCCTTCGAATGAAAAATATTAGTCGAAATGTTAGTTCGGAGAACGAAGTTGCTAGTATGAGTGGTGGATGCTGCCATCGCTTTCTCATGGGAGCGAAGCTTTGAGAAAGTTGATGCACGGGCCACAAACTTTGACAGCGGGAGGCTCTCCACTGCAACCTGCAGCTGTTGGGGTGCGATGGGCAGGCAGACACTCACACATACAGTACAACCCCTTTGGAGAAGCTCGAGACCAAGGATTTTTCACAGCACGTCAACGGCAATCCATATTTACTGGTATGAAAACAACCTATTAGACCCCTGCAAATTTGAATATCGGTCCAATACCCCTTCCAATTTTCAGTAGGTGCTTGCAATGTCGTCGCACTACAATCTCGAGCCGCAACCGACCGCGTCTGCCGTCATCCACACAACCCAAGGGGAACTTTTTGTCGAGATCTTTGCGAAACAGACACCGCTGACCTGTCGCAATTTTCTCCAGCTCTCCCTCGACGGCTACTACGACAATACCATATTCCACCGTCTCGTCCCAGGATTCATTCTCCAGGGCGGCGATCCCACAGGCACCGGCAATGGCGGCGAGTCGATATACGATGGAGGCGCCTTCTCGGGCGACCTTGATCCCTGGCCCATGGACCAGAGAAGGGGAAAGAACGCGGGGCCGACTGGCATTGGGATAAAAGATGAGTTCCACTCGCGACTGAGGTTCAACCGCCGCGGGCTGCTGGGCATGGCCAACGAGAGCTCCCCCGACACGAATGGCAGCCAGTTCTTCTTCACCCTCGACAAGGCTGAAGAGCTCACCCAGAAAAACACCCTTTTTGGCCGCATCACCGGAGACACGATTTACAACCTGGCCAAGATGGGAGAGGCTGAGGTGCAGGAAGGCACAGACCGGCCCGTGTACCCCATCAAGATCACGCACATTGAGATTTTGGTGAACCCTTTCCAGGACATGCACAAGAGGGAGCGCGTGGCGAGGATAGAACAGAAGAAGAAGCCTAGTGCGGGAGAAAAGAAGAAGAAAAAGAAGCCGGGCAAGAAGCTGCTGAGCTTTGGCGACGACGAGGGTGAAGACGAAGACCTCCCTGTCCTAAAGAAGCCCAAGTTCGACACGCGAATAGTTATGGATGTCGATGAAGATGATGCCAAGCCACAGAAGAAAGCAAAGACAAAGACAAAGAAACCAATACCAGCAGCCGAGAGCAGTGTAGAGCCGGGGGACGCTCAAGACCCACCGCCCGAACCGGTTTCATGCGGCCAGCCCCGAGCAAGGAAATCTACGGGGGTTGTAGATGAGGAGCCAGCTCAATATCCTGAGCCTAAGCCTCTAAAAAAGAAGTCACTTCTTGAACAAGCCAATGCTGAGATTGCAGCTCTCAAGGCGTCCATGAGGAGGGATAGGCCATCAGGCAAACCTAGGGATGACGAAACAAGCAGACAGAATCACGGAATATCCGAAGAACTTGTACCAGAGAACGCCATACGGGGACGCAAGAGGAAGCACGGAGCAAACTTAAGCGAGATGAGGGCGATGAGCGATCTCAGCGCGTGGGTGTCGAAACTAGAAAAGGCCCCAACAGAGAAGAAGGCAGAGCCTTTAGCGCCAGTGGCAGACAACGACGGCGACGCTGTCCCCACAGGAGCATCAGGGGCGGTGGTGGCCGAAGAAGCAGACCTCTGCGATCTGCATTTCATCGCGAATTGCATGAGCTGCAGGTCCTGGGATAAGGAGGATAAAGATGACAGCGACGATGAGGGATGGATGTCTAATGCCCTCAAGGCGGCTCCCGATTTGCTGGGCAAGGATCTTAGTTTCAGGACGAAGGCCGAAGATGGGCTTATTGTGATTGATCCCCGCGAGAAAGCAAAGAATCTGAGGGATGAGAAGAGGGCTTCTAGGGAGGCGAGGTCAGGTGGGACCACAGGGAGGGAGTGGGATCAGGCGAGGAATGCGAAGTTGGCTAGGCAGTCTGCTTTGGCTGGGAGGGGAGCGAAGTAGATGGATGGGTGGATGGCTACTAGGGACATGAGGAAATTGCAGTCTGTGTGATTAAAATATCAAAGATACCCCTTCCATTACTCCGATCCATGGCATTCTCTCGATTACCATGATGTATGCTTCTTTGCAATTAGGAATAAGATCAACACAACTAGGAGTGTTTGTTCCCGCTATAACTCGAACCCGAGGTATATTGGATGATCGCTTCCTTCGAGTTTTCATTTATTATCTCTCTTGCTTGAAATCCTTTCTTTCATAATTCTCCTAGTGCAACGACATGAAAGCTGGCTATATACTCTACGTACTTGAAATATCGTGCATGTTATTGGCTACGTCGTGTACATGGGTAAATATACTAAATACCAGTGGACTTGCAGACGTTCCTTCATTAATAACATTAGTATCGCTGACTATATTAAACTTATACTGATACCTAAACGGTTTCTCCTAACTTTGCACATATTTTCAAGTTATCACACTTGTCCTATTTCCAAAACCAAAACCACATTAAGTATTTTGGTATCAGAAGTACTATGCACGGTAGTAATATGCATATTGGTAGAGCATTATGATTTGTCCAGGCCGGCAGGTGGAGCCTAGAGCTGACTAACTTTTCGGCATTTTTAACGGTCGGCAGGGTTTTTATGTTATGATGTAGAAAGGCATAAGCATTGTGTTCTCCAAATCTTGGCATCACGTGTATTGATAAGTCCCACTCTTTATGACAAGATCGTAGGATCAATGCTGGTTATTATCAGCCGTGACGATGCCTGCAGCTGCACACCTACCGGACCAACCGCCAACTATTAGAGCCTGGCCGTCTCGCGATATCGCCGTCGACCAGCTCTCCCAGAACTCGAATACAACAACCTCCTGTATTCCAACACTTCCGTACCCGCCCTCGAACTGTCGAATACACGCCGGCGACAGACATCTCGGATATACTTTGCCGCAACCTTACCCGAACAGGGGCCTTTTGCGGCGCCTTCATGGATTCCGAATTGGCGAAACCCACCACCACCCATTTCTGCACGATTGGGAAAGGACAGGTTGAGGCTGCCCAAGGCATCCATATCTTCTGAGTCAACGACAGTCGTATATCTCTCCTCTGTCGCAAATCCGCAATATTGAAGAAACCGTATTTTGAGACCCGACTACAGTTCCCTCAATACCATTTTGATTGTTCTATCACTATTCTTCATTGCCGTATGTTTAAGACCGAGACACCTGCCTTTGCGACACAGCTTCCTCATAAAGTCCACCAATTCCCGCCTACGATTACACCCATTATTCCCCACCCCTCTATCGACTGTACATCTTCTCATCTGCCTCCGCTTAGGTTCTACCTCTCAACTGGCACCTTTGAGTCCTTGTCCCACGCGACCGATCTTTTGACCCGGCCGAAAGCTCCCCACATATAAATCTCGTCTTCCACACCTAGGCGCCTACTTACCTCATCGACGGCCCGTACCGAAACGACCACCAATTTCTTCACCACCTCTCCGGCATTTCCTTCTTTCCCGGCATACTCCCACAACACTCCATTTTACTTTGGCGCTGCCAACTTCGATTCCAATCCGAGGCCTGTACCCCAAGCATCCAGCCAACCTCACAAGCGGCCCTTCACTATCGCGTGTGCCGCCAAATAAAATAGTTTTGAGAAGTGAAGGTAGCTCTCAACAAGTACCAGATCACAGGATAACCTGCAACGAGGACGATTCCTGCTTTTGCCCACACACGGGCTCGAAGTGCCACGCCAAACAAGCCGCTGTAAGGCACAAATTCCGAGCTATCGGGTATAAGCTGCGTGCCCTACATGTATCCAAACATGACCACACCAAACAATAGGAAACGTCCTGCCCCCGGCGCATCCCCGATAGTCCCCATGCAGCAGCAAACATTTCCCACCGCCGGACCAGACTCGATGATTCAGTGGGTTCCTGGCTCGGATGGGACCTCGTTTGTAGACGGAACGGGGCGAGGCATGAATTCATACAACATGGCACCCCAGCCACAGTTTTCTCAAGGCTTGGCTCCCTCTCCGTCCACCGCTCTCGCCCGCAGGCCTATCAACAATGCCCTGATTCCAAGTCTCCGGCAGACGGCGCCCTTCGAGTGGAACTACGATGATCCCAATTTCCTTACTGCCCCCTCCTCCGAGGCCATGGATGACAGTGACAACATTGATACTCTGCTGGAGAAGGCTCAACGTGCGAAGCGAGAGGCACAATCCAAAAGGAAACAGATTCCACCTTTTGTTCAGAAGCTTAGCAGGTAAGGAACCCTTGATGTTTCCTTCTCGAAGCTCCATCTGATAGCTCAAGCCTCTTTATCCAAACCGGAAGCTAATAATGTACATTACAGCTTTCTGAATGAGCAAAAGAACACGGAATTGATTCGGTGGTCCGAGAAGGGCGATTCGTTTATCGTTCTAGACGAAGATGAATTTGCCAAGACGCTGATCCCCGAGCTGTTCAAGCACAACAACTATGCATCTTTCGTACGCCAACTCAACATGTACGGGTTTCATAAGCGCGTCGGACTGTCGGACAACTCAATGAAAGCGAGCGAGAGGAAAAACAAGAGTCCCAGCGAGTATCACAACCCATATTTTCGCAAAGGCTACCCCGATTTGCTTTGGCTTATAAACAAGCCAAAGAGCAGTACTGGCAAGAAGAAGAAGAAAGAAGATGGAGAGGGAGACAGTGATGATGATATGTTAGCAGATGATTCTCTCGGTCCTAGCATTCCGGCTAGCAAGACCTTCTCCGGCGAAATCAGCCAACTACCAAAGAAGGACTTGACCGTTGTTCACGACCAGATCAAGCAGATACAAGAAAACCAGGCAAAGCTCCAAGGAGCCATAGCGCGTATCAGCAAGGACCAAAAGGATCTCATCAACCGCGCCGCCGTATTCCAGCATCTCCATGATCGCCACGATAGGTCCATCAACCTCATTCTTTCATTCCTCGCAAACGTCTACAGGAAGTCATTGGAGGATTCTCAAGGCCAGAACGTAGCAGACTTGCTGGCAAGTATTATACCTCCTACTGCACAAGGTGCTCAGGGCTCTGTTTTCAACTTGGACGGATTCGATGGTTTGGTCAATTCTGCTGGAAATCAATCATCGATGAGCCCTCCCAAGAGGGCTCAGAGGTTGCTCCCGCCCATTCCAAATCAACAACATCACTCACCCTCGTCCGTTGGTGCGTCGTCATCTCCGACAGGGCCCTCTCCAGGTGGGTACATGGCCACGCCTCACTACCCTCAGACGGGTTCGGTCACCGAGGTGATAGATCCATCACCCGCCGACACGGCCAGTCCTGCCTATTTGAAGCAGGCTCTCCAGGAACACCCCCAGGAAGGCATGTTGAAACTGATGCAAGGCACCGCAAATGCTGCCCCCTCGTCATCGAATGTCGAGATCCCTGCCGCAGTTGCAAACACGGCATCCGCCCTCAGCAGTGACCAGCGCGACCAAATGCTCAACCTCATGGCGGCACAGTCAACCGCTGGTCCCGACATCACCATTCCATCACCGGCTCCCACCACATCGGCCGCAAACGCTCGACCTTCCCATGGCCATTCCATGTCCACAGGTCACGTATCCCAGCCCCCTCCTGTCGTGCCTTCCGCATCTACGTCCACACCTGCTTCCATGGCTGCTCCCGCATCGATGCCTCCTGCCACCAACATATCAACGACAACACAAAACATAACGGGAGCTCTGAGCAGCCCTGCCTTGCCGCTTTCCCTTCATGGCCTTGGCCAAAGCCAAGCTGAAATTGACGAGATTCAGCGAATGAACGACGAACAGACGCACAAGCTTAATGAGCTTGCGCACATTCTCGGGCCTCTCAGCCCCTCTGGTCGCATCCCTGGAATTGAGGAAAACGACAACACGGGCGGCTCTGGCTACTTTGACGTCGACGTAGACCAGTTTCTCGACCCTCAGGCATACCAGAACGACGACATGGACTTTGGACACACGGGCATGATTCCTGGTGGGCTGGACGGGACCAACCCTGAATTTGAAAGCTTCAACCTTGACCACGCTACCGCGGCATTTAAGAGCGATTCTGTAGCTGCGACGGCGAACGGCAACGGGATAGACCCCATCAACACACCGAGTCCTAGCGGAACTGAAGAGGTTCCTCGGGATGATCTTAGTAGTGTTGGCTTGGGCATGGCTGGGTTTCCAGATGGGATGGAGCGTGAAACTAAGAGGCGCAGGGTATAGTAGGCCTGTTTGCCCGTGTGGGGAATCTCTACTCTGATGCTATGATGCCATACTTATCTAGTTCCGGCACGCGTGTGCATCTTCTCCCAGGGCGGTTGACATCGTACTGAGGGCGGGTCGGACATTTCGGAGAAAACCCTTGCCCGATAAGCAGGGGAAGGTGGATTGGGCGAGCGACCGCCCAGCTCAAGAGGAGTGAAAAATCGGTTGCTCAGTAGAAGTTAGCAGTGAGCCCAAAGGTTAAGACATCCACTGAGGCCTAGGGAAGAAGAGGCTTTTTATTTAGTAGGTCTTAAGCGAAGGAGCTGAAGAAGCCAGTATCACGAGGGCACGACTGAGAATTTTACTAGGTCTGGAGTCATGGAGTTAGTTGGGTGGTTCGGTGGATTAAAAGGGGATGATTAGGTCCAGGAGAGACGAGACAACTTCCATTGCATAGCGAGATCTCGGAAGAGACCCATTTGGTGCCCGATGGCCTTCTGAAATCATTGTCCTGCTGTAGCTTAAGAGGACCTAGAGAACGAAAAGGAAAGTTTTCAAATGAGTTTCCCGCTTTTTGCTTGCTTTTTCTTGTACTACTTGATTTTTACACAGCGTTTTTTTCCCTCGGGGTGAGGCAGGCTTCATGGTGCTGTTGTCTTTTATTTATTTTTAAAGCAAACTCCCATTGCAGGAGTGGCATAAGCGGCACCAGTAGACAATGGACACGGAGGCTACGGTCGCTTTTCAGTCTTACTACTTACTACATCAAGAAAGTATTAGGGGAGTGGCTCTCTGAGTCTTGAGCAGAAGCGCTTCTGTTTGTGATCACTGATGATGATTTCCATGACTATTATTTACTCTCCATCAGTCTCGGATCAGTAGGTGGGTATTGAGTTTGTTAAATCAACAAATGGATAGACAAAGATAATGATCATGCTGGTTTTGGTGTGATGAAGGGTGACACTGAGATCTATTTCTAGTCTATGGGGACAGAAGGTGAAGATTATTGAATGTAATCTCTTCTGTAGATGTCCTACTGCAATCATTCCTAAATATTGATCTTGAGACACTGAACCAGTAAAGATGGGAATGCAAAACAACTGTAGAAGACATGTGGGAATGCCAGTGCTTGGCTCTAGATTGTGTTGTAATTGCTCACAACAATTTCAGCCTATCGTTTAGAAGAAAGACTCGAGACGCGGGATACCTCGATGTATCCAAGGGGGTACATATAGTGTTGAGGACTTGAACACTAACTAATAAAATGTATTTCGATACTTGATCTTGTGACTCAGCTGGATGAATTAAACTTGAAGGTTTCCCACCCAACCTAAAGTATCTAAACAATCCATGCACCTGATGATAGCCCCAGGGGGAGTTGGCGTTTTCAATAAGAAATCTCCATAAAGCGAATAATTATTCTCTCCTCTTCGTTTTTCTTTCTAGCGAAGCGGACAAGTGAATGAACCAATATCATGGAGCATTCTAGACAGTAACTTACCTAGAGCCGTCGCCACAGAGGTGAACTATGATAGTGGCAGCTTTACAAGTTCTAATTTGGGTGGCTTATTTAAACCCTTTGGCCGACTAATTTTTACCAAATACTCTATTATTCATTATTATGGTACCGTATTGTTATATGCCGTTCTCTTGCGGTGGTTATAGTGGCTGTGTCCGCTAAATGCTGAAAATCTGGTTAGAAGCGGTTGTTAAATTAAGCTTGGACTGGAAACACCGAGCTTTTGCCCTTTGTATAGTGGTAGTTGAACCTGAACTGTCGTTACGACTGGTGTTTCCAGGGATACGTCTAGTAATGTTTCCTAAGCTGTTTCGGATATTGCTTCTTGAAATATCACTAGTCTTGCGCAAAGAACCACACCTCGATATGGACGCTAGCAACTCCACTGATCTTTACAAAGAGAAGAAAATACTCGATATGCCACATCCTAATCTAAGCGATAATCTGAATAAAAATATACATACCAGTTTCTCTTCTCATTATATTAACATTATGTTTTCTTCTCATAAAAATAGATCGCGGGTTTAAATATAATAACGAAATTTTTAATAATAATAGTAATAATAATAATAATACTTAGCCTAAAAATAAACCCATTTTATAGAAATACACTCGTGCCATTAAGAGGAGTTTAATAAACAGGCTATTTATCCTCGTCATTATCCTTACCCTCGTCCCGCTAGTGAACTAATAATAGCCTGTATACCTACGTTTCTGACAAAAGCGGCGGAAACTATCAAATCGAAAACGGGAGCTTTTTGCCGAGATATGCTTATGCGAGTTAACGTGTTACAGACAAAGGCCGCAGTCCCTGCTCCTCCTCCTCATCCTCCTCCTCCTCATCCTCCTCCTCCTGCTGCTGCTGCTGCTGCTGCTGCCACTGCCACCCCTCCGCGTCGTCCAACTGCCAAACTAAAATTATAGCTTGTTAAGGAGATTGCCCTCGTTGCAATACTAAAATTTATCATTGCTAAAGAGATTCATAGTAGCAAATCTTAGTTCTAACTTTAGATCAAACAACCCTACTTTTTCTTCTCTCTTCTCAAGAGAGAAGTCTTCCCTTCTCTTAATTTTACTTTATTCATCCTATCTAGGCCGGGTTCCTTTGCCCTGTCTTGTCTGTCTGATGCCATGTCTTCTGTATCCTCGTTTCCTTCCTCCCTCATGACCCTGTGCTTCTCCCTCTCATTCATTCCATCTTCTCGTCCTCCTTATCCTCCCTAGCGCCCTTAACAAAGGTATTCGCAACAATCAACGGAAACGCCACACTCGCCTCCAGATAAACTTTCACGGTCTTCGCATCCCCCCTTATCTTGCCCCAGCTCACAGCTTCGTCCGGGCGCGCACCGGCGTCGCTTCCGTCAAACTCCTGGGCGGTGTTGATGTAGACGGCGTAGTCGGCGCCGTTGCGCATGAGACAGGCGTTCGCTATGTGGTGTTTTACCAGCCCACCTCCGAGGATTATCATCCCGGCTTTGGCGGCGCGCACGGATATGGTGTTCAAGCGTCGGATGTCGGGGACTATGTCTATGCCCAGGTGGCGTGGCGACGAGCGGAATGTATGGAAGTATAACATATCCCCTAGACTTCCGTCCGTTAAGGCCGGGCAGAATATAGGGATGTTATTTTTGGCGGCCCAGTAGAGGACGGAGGTGTGGGCTAGGGGAGAGGTGGACGGGTGGGTTCCGAGATGAGAGCCTAGGCGGTGGATCACTTTGCTGGGCGTCCAGGTGAAACGGGCGTCTCCTTCTTCAACGGGCTGGGATAGAGCAGTTTCCTGCTCTGCGAGCATCTCGTCTAGGAGGGGGACCACCCAGTCTTCGAAGGAACAGTAGTTTTTGTTTGGGACTACTAGGTTACCGATGCGGTTGAGGCCTTGGGTGCGTAGGGAGGCGCCGGGAGCGGAGAATCCCGAGGCGGAGAGGTAGGTGGGATGCAGGCATTTTATTATGTCTTCTTCGATTCCTCCGGCTGTGGTGACGATGGCGCTGATGTGGGAGTGTTGGACAAGGTAGGAGAGGGTACTTCGGAGGCCGGAGGATATGAGGTTGGATGTGTAGCCTAGGAAGATGGTGCATTTTGGAGGGGAGGTTCCTGGAGGGGAGTCTGGCAGAGGCGGACCGGCCCAGGTGCGCTGGGAAGAGCATTAGCTTCAAGTTGAAAATGTAGTGAGAGGAGGGTGGGAGGATGGGTTGTTAGAAAAAGAGCTTGTCGCTTTTGAGATTAAGATGGATATGATGGTGAGCGCGATGACGGGCACGAGAAAAAGAATATTGAAGATAGTAATGGATGAGATATGAATGTTATAGAATTGTAGGGGTTGAGCCTTGAAAGCTGGTTGCTGAAGGCAACAGACGAATATTTTGGGATTTTGGAGGATATTATAGTATCGCACTGGATCCCGTGGGCTTGCAAATGTCTTGGCGATGGTATATCATATATTTGTACATCCGGAGACACATAGGTATGTATGTAGGAACGAACAAACACGATAGGTAGTCTAATATAACCGGTAATATGAACTAAGAGTGTACTCGTGTAAGACAATTAAGGTACAATGACTCACCATCTCATTTATGATATCGACAGCCTGGCATAAACTCGTGGACTGGAAGCCTGCACTCTTCATCCCCTCGTACAGGTCCTCGGCAGTGACGGGCTTGTCGTGGAACTTGTTGAAGTCGATACCGGAGACCTCGATAGCCTCAGCCGGCATCTCAACAGAGGGGACTAGGACGGCATCTTTCGCTGCTGACGGAGGGCCATTGGAGTTCTCTTGTGAAGATGACATGTTTGTTTGGGGAGGTGCGTTGGCGGCTTTAGGTAAGTGTCCGAGTTTCTGATGTGCGACTGGGGGAGCTTGCGACGAGGAGGGGCAGCTGAAAAAAAGGGTTACTTTTTACTTGTCTCGAGTTACAAGTCGAGTTCGTTCCTGGTGACTTCCCCAAAGTCAATCTCTGGTGACAAAGATTGTTCCAAGTAGTAGCGAGAGCGATCTCTTGCTAGGCTGAGGTGGCCTTCGGAATTTCGAAATTCTCTGCTACTACTGAAGAAGATTCAATTGCCCGTGGCTGTATGTGGTGTAGTTCTCGGCGCCGGTGGATGTCCTGATCCACATTATTTCCCGATGCGGCCTTGCAGCTGTCGTTAACCCCACGGGTTTAAGTTAGCTTAGTCACCGTAACCAGTGACAAGGACCCGGCAGCTTGGGGGAACGAAGCGGAAGCCCGGCCTTCAACGGGCGGATGGGACCCCACAAGTATGTCACCTGAATGAACCACCACCATAATAAATCAATTCATGCATCAAAACACAATGCCGCCGTTCCATTCCTATTGGGCTTCGATGCTTCCATTGCGATATGTACTCATTTAAAATGCGGACATTGGGCTGCATCAAAGCTTCACTGCATGTGGCCACTGGTGACTTTTAGGCCCTAGAACCGTTCGTTATGGAGATGTCCATGTCCATGTCCATGTCCACTGTTCACTCTTCCAAAAGTTCTGCTCCGAGTCGCCATGGCGAAATTGTCTCACGCGACGGGATTAGAATCGAAATTTCAACATGAAAACCTGGATGATCAAGGCAATTTCGAGAAAATAATGGAAGGAACACAGAGGGAAACGTCTTAAATCGGAGGCGTGGTCCAGACGATCTAGAGGTCTAACCGGGTTGCTCCCGTTAAGCGGTAGGCGCGAAGCCCGAAGCCCGATCGGGAATAGCCGACTAAGCAAGGTTGCGCCTGCTGCATCGAAAATTCGAAAAAAGGCTCCAAAGGGTAAAAAAGGAAGCAAGTACTTTGTAGAACGGTGGCAGGTACCTGGCTTTACTCATGCCTTCTCTGGGTCTTGGCTGGGAAATAGCCCGTCTGCTGGTTGCCATTGGTGTAGCCATGCTTCAGTGGGAAAGTACTCCGCTCTCTGGGTTGTGACTTGCTTTTTGGCATTGCTGGCAGGTACCCCTGCTGATGTACCTTTGTACTTTTCCCTTTTTCACCCACTCGCCACGGCCAGTGGTCCACTCGTGCCTGCTGCCCAGGACAGGCGCTTGGACCATCGATTTTGAGGATTCGAGATTGAAGAACAGAGGAGCCACTGGGGCCTTTTCGAGGCTTCTTCTCTCTTTCACACATCTTCAACATCTCGGCATCCCGCCCTGCATTTTCAACGCGATCTAAATCCTTGTTTTCATCACCCAAAAAGGCCGCCTGGAGGCTCCTAGACGTCCCGGGGAGTATCTTGCGGCACTTGAGCTTCCCCTGGGCCGGGTTTCCCTTGCCTCTAGACGCCAAAAAGAGGAGGGTTTCGCCACCAGCAAACAATTTCCAGCCTGGGCTGAACACAAGAGTGCGAGGAAAGTCGCGATCACAGTCCACCACCACGTTTCCGTTCCTCCAAAACCCAATCCCTTTGCTTCCCCTAGCACCATCTCCGCCGCCTCCCAAAACCCACCATAAATCCAAATTGTTATTCCGGCGGGCCATCTTGCTTCTTTCTTTTGGCCACGGGATTCCATCTGTAGGCGTCTCTGCCTTGTGTGTTTCCTGACGCGCTCCCTCCCATGATTTGAGGGCGTATGCGACCGTCATCTAGGCAAACTTAAAACCTTAGGGGCTTCTCCCCCCGGAGGTTTTCTCCACCATGTAAGTTTGCTCGTGACCTCTCTTTTTTTCGGTGTGTTTTCCACCACCACCACCGTCCTGCACCGCCGGCAGCCGGCCGCAATGCCGATGGCTGCGGAGTCCGCCCCCGGTGTACATCCCGACTGAATAAGAATTCCTACTGTCAACCATCACGAGACTCCCACCACATTCCCGTCTCCCTTTTCTCTCCTATTTCGATGTGTATCTATTTCCTTATCCGTACCCTTGACTTTGCACTTTCTTTGTCCTCTTGGCCTTTCTTGATATTTTCTCTCGCCTCTCATCATGTCCATCCTCAAGTGGCCGCAGTATTGTCTACATTGTTTGGCTGTTACAAACAAGTATAGACATGTGCTTCACCGGTCGAAGGATCTTGGCTACACATAACACATATCGAGCACAAGCACACACAAACCCATACACACTCGCAATGCCCGCACGCACGGATTCTCTCCGTCTCCATACCGTGACTATGGTTCTTGTACACATTGTCACTTCACCTCCCTTCCCGAATACAGCCTCTATTCGAGAGACAACACACACTTCAATACCAGCATACTATGAGCTCGGTACGCGGTGCAGATCACTGGTCGCCTTATGACGCATATCGTCGCCCTCGCTGTCGCTCTCGCCCTCGCTCTCGTTCTCCTTGTGCCGACCACTATTCACCCTCACATAGAAGACAACCCCGCTCGCGATCCTCCCGTCTGTTTGACGGCCATTTCCCCCCTTCTACTAACAACTCACCTTTTAGGGCATCGCGGTACTCGTCCTCCCAGTATGACCGAGACCGACGCTCTCGATCTCCCCGAGATAGGTCAGATCGCTCTCCATACAATGACCGGACCTCCCAGTACGGCGATGACAGCCGCCGTCGCTCCGCGGGCGATTCAAATCCAAACCCGTCGGTATTCCAGAACAACCGTGACACCTTCGTCCGAGCGCCACCCAGAGGACCTAAGGCACTCGAGCCCTCACGTGGAGGTGGAGGTGGATTCGCGGGCGATTTTCGAGGTCGAGGAGGTATAACCCGCCGAGGAGGGCCTGGTCGTAATACGTGGAGTAGTAGGGACGATAGCCGCGATAGGGATCGAGATGACTTTCGTCGTGATGGACCCATCCGGGACGATCGTAGCAGAGAACGCGACCGGGTACGGGACTATCGCGATAGAGAGAACGATTTCTACCGACGGAGACCACCTTCGCCGCAGGGAAGGGTCAGGTCTCCCCAGGGAAGAGACTTCCGTGATCGGGACGTGCTTGGTGTAGATGCTGACCGAGCTAGGCGAGAATCTCGAGACGGACCACTCTCCGCAGGTTCTTCAAACTCCGATCCCCCATTTCCCCAAACTTTCCGTGGTAGCAGCTTTGCCCCAAGAGGTGGACGTGGCGGCCGGGGTAGAGCTGACTACGACCGGAGTCGGGGAAGGTACTATGATGACAGACCACCGCTGGGAGATCGATACGCTAGGAGCCGGTCGCAGGAAGGTCGACAGGACGGACGTTCTTGGACCCGTGATGATCGTGATAGGGACAGCAGACACCCTCCCGGATACGATAGCTTTACTCGCAGAGACTCCTATGTATCCGCTCGAGACAACGACGACGATCGTCTACACCGCGACCGAGGAGACCTGATACGCAAACCAGAACGTGCCTCTGTTTCTCACGAGACGCCAGCACCCAAGGATATCTCGCCTCCACCATTGGCGCCTCCTGCTCCTGCTTTTGGGTCGCAACTACCACGACCACCTCCCCCAACCGACCTAACGCTGGGCATCGGAAAGGCTCCTCCAACCGGACCACGAGCAGAGCGACCGGCGTCTGCCGAGCACTCGGGAGGAAATGATGCCAGATTACCTCCAACTGGCCCCTCAAAACAGCTCACCGATCGAAGTCCAACCATTCCCATTGGACCAAGAGCCCAGGGTGTTAAGCCCCCTCCTCGGCCTTCTAGCAAACAATGGATTAACCCTAACTTGAAGAAGGGGCCCGAATCGCCTCGAACAAGCCGATCTCATAGCTTTGTTCAAAACCAGCGACCTGGCGGATTTCATGATCATCCTCACGACTTTCATGACGACCATGACCGACGGCCTCGTAGCAGCGACGCGAAAACGGATGATGGCCGTCATACACATACCTCGGACCATTATGACATACGCGGGTACCAGTCAGCTAGAGCCTCTATGGAGCGTGACCATCACCCGAGCCGACAATTAGACTTTTCTCACGATGTCAAGATGGGTGGCACAGACGAGAAACGAGATCAAGATGTAGTTCCGAAGACACCTAGCCCCGCTTCTACTCATGATGAATCAGAAAAGAAGACTGAGCCAGATATTGTTTTTGCCGAACCCCGAAAACCACAGCCAGCATTTGTTCGCCACACATCTGGAGAAGTGGGCCATGTCGTCGAGGGCACTCTTCCTTCGGGATCTGATTCTGACGATGACGAAGAAGAGATAGACTATATCCTGGATCAGGAGATTGAGAAAACGCAAGCCAAGCTCGATGCTCTCCGGGAGGTTCCAGCACTCCCCCTGGAAGCCGTTCCTCAATTTCTGGCATCGAAGGAGGAAGTTTCTTTGAGGCTCGTCGAGCAAGACATAGGCATATTTGGTATCCTGGGCCCTATCTACGAACTACCGGAGGAGCAATCCGCCCAGCCGCCCTCACTTGTGAACGGCGATATCGAAATGGCTGATGCCCCTACTGAAGCTCTTCTAGAGGCACTGCCAAAGGTTATCAGCGAGATGGAGCCCATTGTCAAGGACGAGCCGCAACCCGAGCCTGAGCCCATGGCGGTTGAACCTGCGAACAGGGATGTACCCATTCCTGCTCCTGCTTCTATACAGGAGTATTCATCTTCCATACTGGATAAAACGCTGCTCACACCTCCAGCACCCCTTCCACCCACTGAAACACCTGTGGCCGACTCCGTACCTAACGGAGCTCCAGCTGTTGTAGAACCCGAGGACTCGGGGCATATCGAGCCGTCGGTGGAGGTCATGGACCTGGATGATACTGGTTTGGACGACCGCCTCCTTAGAGCTGGCACTGAAGCAACAGCTGATGATGCAGACGTATCGATGAACGGTGCTGGCACAGACAAGGAGTTGTCGCCACGGCCTTCGGAGGCATCCCAACCTGGTCCTCTTCAGCCTAGTGGTGGTATCGTACAGAGACACTCAACATCGCCACCGGAGGATGCGAGCGAAGCATCCGCAGTTACTAAGGGCGTCTCTTCCAGCCAGTCTCATGCGGAACCCGATAGTGAAACGGACTTCGGCTCGGATATGGCACTTTCGGTATCTTGCGAGCGTGTTGTGACACCTCCAATTGACAGCCTTCCGCGCTACAAGGGCCACGTCCCGTGGCACCAAGATAGGAGGTATCAGCGTGCTGTTACTATTCAATATGACATGTCACAATACATCAGAGGTAGGATCCAAGAGGAAGTAGTGAAAAAGAATGAAGAGCAGAAAGCAGCTCGGGCGTGTTACGCCCAAAAGTACGAGGAGTACATCCGCTGGACCCAATCCGATGACCCTGTTGCTGTCAAGAGTCGAGATCAGTTTTCTACAAACCCCAAGGAGGAGGTCAAGGAAAAGAAGCCAAACGGCCGGGAGCCGACTCACGAGAATACTCGGTCCAGACGCTATGCTTCAGAGCGCGATATAGAAAAGGTCCTGGAAATGTCGAAGCGTGAAGCGGATGAGCGGAAGGAGCGAGAAGAACAGGCACAGAGAGAACGACGGGCAACTGCCAAGGAAGCCGCGATTCCCGTGATGTATTGGACAGACCAGGAGCGAAACCTGGACTTGTTTCCTAACAGGACAGGTCTGGTGCGGATCAACCACCTGATCACCGATTGGGAGGCTTTGAAGCCAATTAACAATTTTACACAGGAAGAGCAACAGATGTTTGAAAAGAACTATCTCGAGTCGAATAAGTTTTGGGGCAAGGTCGCGCAAGGTATTCCGCAACGCTCTTACCAGGGGTGCATCCAATACTATTATCTCATGAAGCGTGAGTTGAATCTTAAGGAAAAACTTAAGAAACAGCCTAAGAAGCGCAAGTCTAAGCAACGCACTAAGAGGGCTGTTGCTGAACTTGGCAATGGGGACATTGAGACGGATGAGAATGTCGAGGTGAACGAAAACGGCGAGAGGCGCCGACCGCGTCGTGCGGCGGCCCCAACTTTCAACTCGGAGACCCCTGCTGATTCGGAACACGGAACTCCTGCGGGCACTCCCGGTCGGCGTCGCGGCCAGCACAACACACCCGTGGGCGATAGCGGTGCCGAGAAGCCAGAAGGGGGCAGAAAGGGTCGTCGAGCACGCCCCCATAAGGAGAAGGAGCCTAAGTTGCCGAAGGGTGCTCACAACATGCCCGGGATGCCAGCACCAAGCTCGATGTCGGCGATCCCCGTGCCTATCCCCACTATTGCATCAACCGGTACTCCCGGCCCGCCATCTGCGAAGTCTAACAGATCAAGGTCGAACTCGCGCGTTGGATGGGCATCGCCTCAGATGCCGGTTGAGAAGCCCACAATACCTTCTATGGAAGCACCATCCCCGGGACTTGCTCCGCCGTTCGTACTGTCTACCCCTATATCGTCTGTTGAGAAGCAAGAGCCTGGGCCCCCGATCCCGCCCACGAACCTCCCCGAGGCTATCATGCCACCTCAGCTCAGGCCGGATCCCATCCTACTAGACCAACTAACACCACTCTCGGTTCCGGCTCCATCACCTGCACCGCCTTTCGAGAGACCTGCCCCTTCCACCACCCGGGCTCGCGGTTCTACTAATGCTTCGAGCTACTGGAGTGTGGCAGAGTCGGAGAACTTCCCTGGCTACCTAGAAGCTTTTGGAAATGATTGGGGTGCTATTGCTTCGTACATGGAGACCAAGACGTCTATCATGGTATGTTGATTTCGTCGCACACCCATAACTTTAGTCCTTGCTAACACGACATTCATAGGTTAAAAACTATTACATGCGTCAAAAGGAGGGGAAACCAGAGTGGGAGCGGATTCTTGATCAGGCTCAACAGAAGAAAGCCCAGGGCATCGAGCTTCCACCGCCACCCTCGAAGCCGGGACCCAATATGGGAGGTGGTAAGAGAAAGCAAGATGCATCCCAGCACCATAATGCCAACTCCCAGCAGGCCCCTCTGCGTCAGTTGGTTTCGGCAGACGCAAATCATTCGCCGCGCAAGGTGGTGGAAAACATTGCTCCACAACCAGTGAGCCGGCTTCCCACGAGCAGCGGTGTCCCCATCGCACAGGCGCTCCCAAGGTCTCAAACGTCGCCTTCTCACCAGACCCCTATTGCTCCTGTTCCAGCTCAGGCTTCTCCACAGCAGCAGCCTCAACAGCTTCCTCTACAACAACACGGGCCGCCACAGCAAGCGCAGCAGGCAGCAACTGTCCAACCTGCTCAGCAACCAATGCAGCCAGCTCCATCTCAGCAGCAGTCTCCTCGAGCTGTACCGCAGCAGCAGCCACCCGTTAGCCAAGTCATGTCGCCAGGACCAAGAACTGTGCGGGCGCCTCCTTTCACACTCCCAGAACACGAACGCGAAGCGCCGGCGCAGGCTCAGGCGCAGGCACAAGTCCATACCCATTTGCCAAGACACTCCCGGGTCGCATCACAGAAAGTGCCTTCTCTCCATCAGTCTCCAGCGGAGCCACCTATGCAATCGCCACTCCTTGCTGCTAAGCTCGAGTCGCCATTGCTTGACCGACTTCCCAAGACGGAGTCGATATCACAGGTGCCACCTGCGCCGCCTCACCCCGCAAGGCAACCAGAGCGACCCCCTAGTAGGTCAGCCAGGGAGCGTGAGATGCGCGACGTGGATATGCTGCATCAACATGCGTTTGATCCGATGATGCAAGAACAACATATTCACCGAATACGGGAGCACGAAATGAGAGGTGGGCTCGGTCGCGTCGAGCCAATGGCCCTCTCGAGAGGTGGTGGTGATGCTCCGGGACCAGTTCCTGTGTCAATGGCGGGACTTACTCCCATCTCAACCGGCCCACAGGGATTCCAGCCCATCATGTCACCCCAGATGGGATCCATGAGTGCGCAAGCTGCTCAGGCGCAGGCTCAACAACATGCCCAGCAGCAAGCACAACAGCAGCAGTTGCAACAACCGATGCAACACCAAATGCCGCAACAGGTGCACCAAATGCAACAGGCCTCTCAGCAGCCTGTATCTCACTCACCTCGCCTCCACCCTCGACCCAAGAACGCACAGCAGCAGCAACAGCAGATGCCGCAGCATGATGTCCCGCCGCATCATGTTCCCCAACAGCAACCAGCGCAGCTCCCCGTCCAGCAGCAGACGACGACGATGCGTCTTCTGCTGAATGAGAGCCAGCAGCCTCCCACGCAATCACCTCACGGTCCTTCCAGTGCCGTCCAGTCCCCTCTTTCGGCTCACCCTCTTCAGACTCCGCCCCTAATCCACCATCAGCAGTCGCAACCACAGCCGTCGTCTTCGTCGTCGCAACCGCCGCCGTCGCAACCGCCATCTCAAATGCCGCCACAGGAACAGCAGCCGCAGCGACTCGCTGTTACCATGAGCCATACGCCAAGACAAGTTGCTGCTATGCAGCAGCCTCCGATGGAGCAAAGCCAGCAACGGCGCCAAGTTTCCACCCCAGTTACTTTGCGTGATCCGTACCCGCCCATGTCGCAACCTCTACCACAACAAAAGGTGACTGCTCCGGTGCCCCCGCCATCTCAGACGCCGGCTCCTGTTCCGGCATCGTCTGCCCCTCCCAAGAGCCGAAAGAGCAACATTTTCGGCATTCTCAACG
The DNA here is from genome assembly GCA_022664585.2 of Zalerion maritima. Taxonomy (NCBI): domain Eukaryota; kingdom Fungi; phylum Ascomycota; class Sordariomycetes; order Lulworthiales; family Lulworthiaceae; genus Zalerion; species Zalerion maritima. The sequence goes on along the minus strand of JAKWBI020000197.1, from coordinate 3,852 downwards.
ACGACGAGCCAGCGCCTACGCCGCCGCCCAAAAGAGAAGCGGTGTCTACTCCTGCTCCCCAAGGAACATCCACGCCTCCACCACATGCTTTGCCACCCCGACAGCCTGCTAGCCAGACTCCTGGAGCACCAACATCTGCACAGATTCGTCGCGAGCCCGAGCCACAGGGCTACTTCAGGAGCAACCCGACCTCTGGTATGCCATCATTAAAACCCACCTTCAGTAACTCACCTCAGCCGCAGCACTTGCCAGGTCCTCGCCAAACCGATTCACCTTCGGCTGCCTCGGCCCTTGAACGTGACTACTATAACAGGTACAACTCTCCCCATCAAACTCATGCAACAAACTCACCGCAGAGCGCCCCTCAATACCCGCCGCCGCCGCCGCCGCAGCAGCAGCAGCAGCAGACTCCGGCAGTTCAGGAACGATGGGGACCTACAAGCCATCCTGCTTCCCAGGGTCCAAAGGCGCCGCCTCCTCAACAGTCTGCTTGGGCAGCACAGCAGCCACCTACGGCGAAGTCCCTGCAGCAGGTGAGCTATGGATCACAAGGTAGCTACCCCACCATCATGAACCCATCTGCTGCCTCGCCGCCTTCTCATCATGCATCCCAACCCCGCGGTCGTGAGCACAGTCGAGAACCGTCTGGCTGGGGTCAGCAACAGTCGCAGATTCCAACGCCAGCTACCCAGCCGCAGTGGACCCCTAGTGTTGCCCAGCAACAGCAGCAACAGCAGCAGATGTCTCAGTACCTCCCTCAACAGCATCCACCAGCGGCTCCTCAGCATCTCATGAGGGATGAGAGGTACAGCGTTCCTCCTCCCATGAGTCAAACGCAACAGGCCATGTCGGCTCGGTACCCTCCTCCCAATGCACCACGTGCAGGAGAGCAGCCACCAAGCCGACAGGAGGCGTATCCTACTGCCCCGCGATATGGCACGCCTGCTCCAAGGGATCCATATCAGGCCCCGCCTTCCGCTGCACGAGATCCTCGGGACTTGTATGGAGCGCCGTCTCGTGACCCTATACCTGGACGTAGCTTTACACCAGGCCCTTCTTATGCTCAAGCCTCTGATCCTCGATCTGCGTACCCTTCGCACCCACCGGTTGCGCAGGACAAGTTTAGAGAATCGGAGATGAGCCGGATGCATAGAGAGCAGATTCAAAGGGAATATGGCCGGAGGGAAATGCAAATGCACCAACAAGCGCAACAACAAGCTGTTGCGCAGCAAATGGGAGTTCCTCCACCGGGAACCTCGGCAATGACCCCTGGTGCAAGGCAGATGAGACCTGGACCACCACACCAACCACCTTTGGATGAGTATGGAAGACCGGCCGATATGAGGTATGCAAGATAGAGTCCGCAAATAGGAGGAAACAAAGGTTCGGAAATACAGCAGCCGGGGCAACAATCACACCGACAAGGTGACTCGTCGTCTTCGGAGTTGGGCCGTGGGATATATGATTATCATCATGGTTATGGAAATCGGAACACTTATCCTAGTGGTGATGGTGGGGTCACTGGAACACGCCTGGTGAATAGTCTTGGGGGCCAGTGGCGGCGGCAAGGAGGATCTCGACCTGCTGGTAGTGCCATTCTAGGGTATGTGCCTATGCCACGCGGGCATCTTCGCAGGATGGGCACAGACCCGCTTGCTCGTGGAAGCGATCAAGGGGCTACCGGTGGTAATGGCGATGATAAAAAGGGGCAGGATACTCCCACAGACGGTGGGAGTGAGCAGAAACCGGGTCCAGGGGCTCAGAGTCCGTGGGATTCGGCGACCCAGCAGCCACAAGTTCGGACCGAGAGTCAGAGCCAGAGTGTAGGAAAAGAATTACAAACAAAGACGCCAAAGAAGCGCAAGTTTGGGGGAGAGAAGCACATTTGGCTGCGAGATGCTGGAGAGGGCAACCTGACAGTTAAATTGTACGATGAGCCATCGCCCAAGAGAAGAAACCATTGAAATTAGGGGGAAGAGAGGAGGAGGTGTTTGGCGCAAATAAGAGGGGAGCGCGCGAGGCGTCTTGAGACAGAACTTGTAGGAGTTATTGTGAAGGGGGCAAAAGCGAAAAGGAAAGAAAAAAAGGGCACCGCACCTACCGACCTATTCATCTAGGATTATACGAACGGGGACGAAAGGTCAACAGCGATGCATGCCGATATTGTCCACACACTCACCACGAATCCACCATACCTATTTGTCCATTTTGTCGTTATTACCACCTCGCCTTTCCCTCGACACGCATATTTGTACGGTACCTTTCACCCTTCTATTTTTTGTCAGGCGCAAGCGCATCGTTATCTTAGTCATTACAACACGTCTATCCATCCATGATACAGATAAGGTTTTATTCACGGAAAGGGAAAGGGGGGCAAACTTGCATTGTTTTTTTCTCTATTTTTCTCTTTCTTTCGAAGAAGTTCATATCATGCTATTGTATGTACTTAACAGAACACATACAGATACTCAAGGGAAACTAGCTGCTAGCTTACTAGGAAGGGTAGACAGCAAAGACATGAGGGAAAAAGAAAACCACAAATATGAACTATACCCGATAATGACCATGTTCGGTGACATGTGTGAAATGGTATTATCGTGACGCGTGATGGTTTTGCAATGCTTGAAGCAGTTGTTGGGAGATGGGAGGTGTGTATGGTTGCTGATGACAGTAGGATGCATGGCGAAGCAGCACCGTGTCTTGATTCGTGTCATAGCCGAGGTCGAAGAGATGGTGGCTAGGGATGAGACTTGCTCAAATTGGATCTAAGGACTAACTGCTCGTTGAATAGCCCCGCCGTGATAACCCGATAGTGAAAAATGAAAAGGACGCCACTCAATATCACCAAAAGCGCGACTAAACTCGGTATATTGAAAAATCAATCTTGAGTTGCTACCAATCGGTACACCACACAGGACGCGGCGTAAATATCGTACATACATGCCAAAGCAAAGCAAACGCAATCAACCAAAGCAAAAAGATCAAAAGAACAAATGACGACGGAAGGAGAAGGGAGAAGAGACTGGAAATGAAGCTAAAAACAACTATTCCAACAATAAATAGCACCAATAGTTACATAACAATAGAAACGATACTAGAAGCAATAATAGAGAAGAGGTGGGGGGGGGGGGGGATTGTAGACAAGACTACGTGAAACTGAGAAAGGAAACGATACTGGGGGGGAACGAATATAAGAAAGAACACTCATCGGACCCCCCGGTCACAGAATTGGCATCGAACAAGGTGGTGACGGCCACCTCAACTACTTTCCGCCGCGGAAGCAGCAGCAGCAGCAGCAGAAGTAGTAACTACCAGAAGAATCATCCATGTTTAGTTAAATCACCATCGAGAGCACCATTTTACACACAAGTTGCCCCAAGCTGCCGCACCGTAGCGACGGAGCCAGCCGGGGGGGGGCGCAAGACTGTGCCCGCCGCCGAACGAGGCAGCCAAGTGGCTCTTTCCATCATCTGGCCTCGCCGTATACGACACCCCAGCTCCTCCTCCTCCTCCTCCTCCTCCTGCTCCTCCACAACTTCCTTCTGGGGGAGGGGGGGGGGGGGGGGGACGCAGTCGTGGCTAATTCCGTGCCTTTCAAGGAACAGTCACCAGCAAGAGTCCCAGAAGTCTCTTCTTGTTGGAAGACCCGAGCCATCAAGAAAGATACATACATACCTACCGACCAACCAGAAACCTACTTTCTTGGCCACCACACCCTAGAAGCAACATCACAGAGTATGATCCAAGAAGCTATCTCGGGGGGGGGGGGGGGCGCGCCGGGGGCGGGGGGGCGGCGGGGGCGGGCGGGGGGGGGCGCGGGGGCGGGGCGGGCAGAGCTAGAAAAAACAGGAC